>JAWDHC010000406.1:0-19022 GCA_036172615.1 Curvularia verruculosa
TCAAAAACCAACCGTCTAGTAACTTTTGCTAACTATATCCAAAAATCAGCCATCTGATTGTAAGGACTCCAGCTAAAAGGCTCTCCTAGCTGCCGCTTCCCTTCCCCTTTTGCCTTCATCTTCCTTACCTTTCCCCACCTTCGCTTGGTTTGTCTTGCCTTCACCTTTGTTCACCGCAGCTTGCCCTGGCCTTAGCTGCCGCCGCCGCTTGACCAGCTACAGCCAGCAAGCAGCGCAGCCAACAAGCTGCTAGCGATTTCCTTGTCTGACAGACTGTTGCTCTTTCTTCCTTTGCCGGTCTCTCTTTGGTATATTACCGCGACAGCTCACCTGTAGCTAGCTCCTTGTCTGTTATTTTTGTACCTTCAACAGACTGTCTTTTCCCAACTGCTTGCCGATCACTGCGTGAAGTCGCCCTCACAGGGAGAGAGGCAAAATTAGTAGTGTTTTTAAATACTCTACTATCCATCTGCAATAGTGTTTGAATGGATAGGAGATGATATTTTGAGTTGGACATGCATCATATCCATTCTAGCTCGCAGAGCTGTCGACAATCAAGCCGGATCAAGCTCGTCAAGCCAAGCTGAGGCTTCAAGAATCAAGTTAAGCCAAGTCCAGCCGGACCCTTTGGTTTGACTCGGCTTCATTGTCGACGGTCCTTGTGGCTCGATACGTCATCGAGTTCAAAAGATCAGGAAAAGAACCGTCGTAAAGGGGTGAAGAGTACAACTGAATTCTCATCGCTGGTATCAAGTTATTTAAAGAATCTACCTATGCACTGTAGAACAAAGCCCAATACATACATACATAATTACAGTCTATTCACAAACTACTAGACCACAATCTAGGTTCTACTTATAGTCTAGTCTTGGATTTGATTCCCACTGAGATTATCTAGTCACTTTCAGTAATCAAACCTCTACTAAGGCCTAGACTTCTCGCTAACCAGAGTGTCTCTTTGTCCCTTACTAACCAAGTGTTTTTAGATGCTCCAATAGTTGTTAACAATATTGCCTTGAAATCCAATGTGGCATGTGCGAGAAAAGTGAAGAGAAGCATATAAGATAGCCTTCTTTGGAAAATGAATTGATGGCGTTATAAAGTTAGACAGTGCCAGAGGCATTTGATAGGAATTTAATCATTGAACTCGTAAGCATAATCAATATTCATTAATACAGTACGTATATTAGATATAAAGACACAAAATATAAGAACTTGAAAAGGACACTTGATGTGTCTGTGCGGATCTTCCAAACTTTGCAGCCAATCGAGTGAAAGTGACTCCCTTTCCTCGCATTATCAAGTGAGACAATTGCTCATGGTGCTTACAGCAACACCCTCTCGCTCAAAACTGGATTGAGTGAAAAAACTGTAAGCATTGAAAACTTTAAAACTCCTCACTTTAGACAAAGGCTTCATCCAAGTTGCTGAAAAAACTATCAGGCCTAAAAGGCACGTTTGCAGATCCAAAAAGGTTACCAGGAGAAAGGGCTGCACGCGCAGCGGTGGGCATAGCATCCCAGTCGCTAAGCCAATAGGTGCGACCAGGTGTGTTCGTAAACTGCAGTGCGTGATTGAAAGGGAAGCGGGTAAAGTACTCCACTTTGACGTTGTTGCCCTGTATGTTTGGAGTTGTGGTTCTCGCATAGTTACCATGGTTTGATGCTGCGGCGCCGAGAACTCGGGGGTTGGCAACTGCTGGATTGTCAAGCCAGACAACGACGCTCTCCCAATCGTGGCGGTGGCCGCTGCCTGGGACATTACCAGGGAGAGGCTGATCCTTGGGCCAGTACCATGCGTACATAATAGCAAACTTGCCCCTATGCCAGGCAGCTCGGGCATACGTTTGGCCCTTGTTCGAGTCCCTGCAATCACCATCTGTGGGGCCAGTGTCTCGGAGACCTCCACTACAATCGGGAGATGTGAGCAATTGGATCTTAGGTGCATAGTCTCATATGATTACCTGGTGTTACCAAAATCGTCAACAGCAGTGTATGGCCGGCAACCGTGGGCAATATGCAACAGAGGCTGGAATCTCTCGATGGCACGGCCGATCGCTCCTGCTTGCAAGCGAGTTCGGATTGGGTTGAGAGAGTCGTGGTTGACTACAGCGCGAGTCTCGAGTTCAGGCTGCGTGGGAGCTGCTAGGATGCCTGAAGCTGCTGCAAGGGCAGACAAAATCGTGGTGAAACGCATGCTGGTAGTGGAGAAAAATGGAATATGAGAGAAACCCAGGTTGGGATCTCTGTTGAATGTCGTCTTTGAAGTACTATATCAAGATTCTGGGAGATACAGATAATGTTTTTTTACCTTAAGATTTTTCAAAGCCATCATGATGCCATGCAATTATCTGAGGATGACTTGATTACGATTGTGCACGGTGCGACTACTCGGTCCTATAATGTAAGATTAGTTTACCTTTGTAGCTTAGGGAAACGCTTGGCAGCATAACTTCCAGTAACATAATAACTAGATCAGATCGCAAGTTACCGTCGAGAAGACGGCAGGCAGTATATGATTGGCCTGCTTAGTTACTTAGAAAACCCTCTCGCCTTTCCGCATACTATAACCTGCGGCGTTATTACTGTCGCACCACTAGTTGTTGCTGAGAAGCCAGGCACCAGGGTGAAGAAATAGGTGCGATACACAAATGCCTTGACTCTATGTCCCTGAGTATCGCCCATTCGTGCAAAGATTCTTTTAAAAAACCCCCCGCGTTATCTTCTTATGTAGATATCAAAAAGAGGTCGCTGAAGTCTCATTTGAGAATTACTATCTTTTAGTAGCGTTTCAGGCATCGAAAATCAGGGCCTTGGAGTAATTCGGTGGTTTTGGTAGTGGTGCTGAGCCGTGCTTGTTTTTCAGCCGGTGGGAGGCAGGCGCTCTTAGTGAAATATAAGCTGTCCAATCACATCAAAACAATATCGCGCGTTCTGCAACCACACAACTAAAATCAAAGTAAATAATATTTCAATCTGCACAAAACTACGAAGAGAGCATCATTGACGTATAAAGTGATACTTCTAGTATTATACATAGGCGATTGAGTTGTGTGTGGTACCTCGTTTCGGTGAAACAGTTCCACACATGACATAAGAAAACACAAGTTTTTACATGACGCTATTCTTTACTGGATATACGCTATGAGAGTTTTAATAGTAGGAGACATTACATTGCTTCTTTTTCTTCAACGAAACTCAAGATTACACGAACATATTTGCCCAGAAGCGCTCTCCTTTTATCTTCTTTACCCATTCAGTTGCGTCTTCGATACACTCGGCACCCGATTCTACCCAGAGTTTTGCCATTGCTCTTTATAAACCATTCACTAGCTGCAGAAAACACATAAGTTTGAATCTTACGGAATAACTGCCTCGAATCCTTACGATCGTGCTAAATACGATCATTTCCAATTTGCACCATTTAGACGCGTGCGTTCGATGTGTGAATGCGCGACGTACACTGAAAACACCTTGCTCCACTTAACTATGGAATAGGTCTGGATAAATTTCATTATCTTCAGGAACATTGAGACCATATAAGAGCCTGGCAGAGCCCGTATCAGCATCGGATTTTTTCTTGACCGCTCCTTCAACAACAAAGCTTCGCTAGTACCGCCTTGCTAGCGCCCCTCTTAGTACACAAAAATATCGGAGGATATGCTTTATGATTGCTGTGTTTGCTGTTAAAAAGCCTCATGAACGGTGATTAGAGAACGCACAAAGGGTATGTGAGGACAATGTCGAATAGTCAAGTCAGATTCGCAATGATGGGCTCCCAACTACGGACACGCGGATATTAGCTAACGCGCTTTTTTTTAATGCGTGACTGCGTCCTACACGAGGCTAATCGCACACAAACATAATGTCTTGAAAACTCACCGCTTGCTCGCTTAAACATGATTTTCTATTACTTTCGACCTCACGCCAGGTCTTACCACGGGTACTAGAGTAGATAAAGCCATGAAGGCCTGGTCAATTACAATCATCATCAGCACCGCTATTACGTAGTCAGTGAAATGATGTTTCAATAACCTAAAGCCCCGCGGTGATTATTGACGAGATGCTTTCATCATTTTGGTTCCTTTCATGCGAGACTGGCATGTTCTTTGAACTTTCTCAATCTTCTGATCTTTCACCAAGACCAATGTTTTGTTTTTTTACAACATTGAATTACGAGGTAGTTGTATAGACTGCAGCTTCAACTGTCTCGTCCTAATCTAGATTGAAAGTAGGTAAGTATGGCCTCAACCTATACAACCAACCGTCTTGTACGTCTTCGCTACGAAAAGGGGGAATGGTCATCATGTCTAGAGTATTTTCAAGCATGCACGTGATTGGCAGCTAATTCTGGGTGAAAATTTGTTCATAACTCTTCTAGTACTCGGTTACAACCGAAATGACAGCCTGTATATATAATTCATTCCAACTGTGTAGATGAAACGCTCCGTCGCCAGAAACCAGACAAAGTATCGAAATCGTCTACAAAACGTGCCAGCGGCGGTTTCAAGTAATAGTCCTGCCAGCCATCATCCTGCAGCTCGCTCTCGAGCTCAAAATAGTCGCAGGGCTCGATATACATCCAACCAAAATCTTCGTGATCATTATTTGTCTCTTCACCCTCCCAGTCACGACTTCTGTCTTCCTCGTTTTCATCTTGTTCGCTGTAAGGCTCCCAGTCTCTTCTGACAAGCTTGAGCACAGAGGTGTCCATCTGTTTGAGTGATCCGAGGCAGATGTCGTCGACGAGGATACAGAAATTATAGTGAATTCCAGTCTGGCACAGATAATTATCCGTACTGCCAGCTGAGCCAGTCATCTCATCCTTCGTCGCAGGCTCGCGGTTGGCACGCCAGTTACGTCGTAGTTCATCCACAGACCACCTGTGGAAATGCTCGCGGATCTCTTGAGGAGCTGCTCTTTCGAGTTTGGACTGGTCGTCCATCGGAACCAATTCATGTCTTGAAGAAAGGACTGGTTGAGCCTGTCGGATTACTAGTGACTCCTCAGTGTCTTGGCAGAGTACTTAGCGCACACGATCCCAAGCCGCATCGTCACTGTATGAGACACGATACACCGCCAGACCCCAAGGCGCATTAGGTTTGAGAAACAAACGGTTATTCAACACCAAAGGTCCCTCCGTCAGTCCCTCATCGCGATAAGCCTGAAATGCATCCTGGCTAATAGGATGCGCCCTAGCAACCGCGTCACTAGCAGCTCGAACCTTGTCAAGATCGAACTCTGGAATAGCCTCCATATCCTCTTTCATGACTCTTATACAAGCCTGAATGCAGGCTCTGTCCCCGTCGGTAAGTGACATGGCAGATGCTGTCTGGATGGACTGGGCGCAGTGGTAGTGAAGTGGGAGACTGAAGAACGGGCAACTAGAGGATTGGGAGAGATACTTGCTCACTGTGATTGCGATTTTCGGATATATGAAGCTCCTCCATCAGAAAGTCATTGCGACCTGGAGGAGATGAGGAGCAAGATAGGCTGAACAATGGGGGGTGGGTGATTAAGTAGTAGTGTGCTGCTGAGGTAGAAAGGATAGTCATAGATGAAGGCTAGCCGGAGCCAGGCTAGTACGAGACGTCGACGCGCCACTAACGTGCGTGAAATGCCACATTAAAAGATAGTTGGAGGCCGTGTGCGAATAGACAATAGAGCTTATCTCTTCATCTAATCTGATTTTATCACATTACTGTGGATCAGTTGCGCAGAGCGTCATGTTAGGTTTGGTGGGATGCGCAGCTTACTGGTGTGACATGACAGTGAGGTACAAGGGCGGTTGACTGACTGGTGAAGCGATGCGGTGACATCAACTCAACTGAAAGTCAACTCAAATGAAATTCTGCACAAGGTCATTACTGAAAATCTTCAAACTGTGCTACTGAAAAAGACTTCATAAGAAAAACCAGGCATTCCCAAACCTGGGATGCATCGGGAATTTATAAAAGCTTGATGGATCCGGGCACTTCAGACCGCTCACCTGGTTGGCGTAGTAAGATGATGTATTCACCAGCTTCTGAAAGTGATTGGGCGTGTGAGTCCGATCCGCGGCAGTCACGGCGTCGCTGATATAGGCTTCCACCACTCGAACAAACAACTAGGCTTTCTCCCCAACAGCCGCCTTATGCATTCCATCAGCTCATCAAAACGATCTTGATGCCCTTGGGCTCGAGAATATGATCGTATACGTTGGTGGTTTCTCGCGTGATGGCATCGATTGTTTTGCACTAGACAACCTCAGCTATAATCGTTGATGTAGTCAAAGACAGAAACGATATGTTTGAGTATTGGTCAATCTTTTTGGCGCTGGTTTTGTCTTCCGTCAGGGCCTTGGAAGTGTGATCCTTCAAATTTTCATTGACTATAGGGTTATGGAGGCTGAAAAGCTGGCCATTTCCCCAGCTGGTGCCCTTGATCAGGAGAAGATTTTCCAAATTGCTTCAGTCACCGAAAGCCGTCATGGCGCGATCTTCCGGCGTGTTGGAAAGAGTTACACATTTGCTGGGAACCCCATCAAGGCCGGAAACTGGTTCAGGAAAGGTTTTGAGAGCGATTTTGGTGGTATACTGCCTATTTCAGCCCGCTAGGAGAAGCACCTCGATCAGCACCGAGGGATTCAGCTTGGTCTGGCCGACGATGTTGAGCAAGAGTCCTGTGGCGCAGTTATAGAGGGAGATCTTCGGAAAATGCACCGCGAAGAAATGTTCTGTATGCAATGATCTTTTGGGGGAATCCGCTCTCTTCAGGAAGATGAGGGTGGGGGAAGTGCAGATGGCAGCGGCCGTATCCAGCACACCTTTGATCAGCATATTTGTCCGCTATTTCCAGCGCGAAAGAGATGCTCTCTTGTTGCCCAAGCGGTGGAGGCAAGAATACCAGATAAGAGTCGAACTAGTAGCCATCAGTTTGAGGACGAACTCGCGTGGCTCACTAAACTCATTTTTTGCCTGCGCGGGTTTTCGCCTCGCCGTCGTACTGTACGATACTTGATTCGAGAACAGTAAGTGCATTCATAATCCGATTTCAATGCAGAAGCTAATTACTTATCGTTACATTCATGGTTTAATGGAACGGGAGTTTTTCCTACCGAAAGATCACAAGAAATTGAATGTGATTGCAAAGCTTGTTGTTTTTCAGAGACAGGAAGAAGAGAGGAAGAAGACACTAGAGTCTGAGAGACCTCCTTGGCGCAAAGAGATAGACTAGCTAGAAGGTATTCATACCTGGATACATTAATGAACAAGAAAGGAAGTCAAGCATAGACATGTAGCCTCTTCGGTTTCGATAGTTAGGGGAGTGCTCAATCAGTCGAGTTTTCGAATTCGTCTTTTCTCGTCTCATAGTTGAGCATGGAATCTATCTCTAAACGTCTCTTCTAAACGAAGTGACAGTTTTTCATCCGGATATCGTCGATAAAATGTCAAGGTTCTCAGGCTTAGCCATGCAGCCCATGTCGCATCTTAATACCTGTATTTATTCTTTGTTGTACGTGTTGAAGTTCTCAGGC
This sequence comes from Curvularia verruculosa, assembly GCA_036172615.1. Taxonomy (NCBI): domain Eukaryota; kingdom Fungi; phylum Ascomycota; class Dothideomycetes; order Pleosporales; family Pleosporaceae; genus Curvularia; species Curvularia verruculosa. Next base: position 7,516 of record JAWDHC010000406.1, read on the forward strand.
ATAGTGCTACTGGCGGCATACGCCACCTGTGATTCAGCAACATTGGTGGCACCAGGTGATTGATTGGAGTTTGTCACTGGTTCGTGTGACCCGAACGTAAGCCATTGGACAACTAAGACTCCAAAAACTACTGCTACTCTGTTAGTATAACATCCTAGGTCCTGGGAGTGGCTACATACCGTCAACGATACACAGTGTGTAACATACGAACGCAATCTGACTAGTAGCATCAACAAAATAAATGATTAGATTGATTGCCCCTGCTACAAATGTCAAGCCAGATCCAATAATATTTCTCCTAAGCATTTTTTTGATACTGAAAGCAAGTGGGTCGTCTCTCTCGATGTTGGTGCGCAGGACTCCCCTCAACACGAACGAGCCAACGGCAGGAGGCCGCGGCATTCCGCCCATGATCATCACTGGACCCCGAGCTTGATTCTTCAAAATAGGTAAAATCAGCCAGATGAAGACCCCTGTGAGCGCAATGTTGATGACAATGTCAGTGGAAAATGTGGTGTACGATGGTATCATGTCGCTTCCGATCCGACAGTAACCATCGTGAACACTGATAGCAGAGTGAGGCGTGGCGATGCACCACACAGCCATGCCTCCGAAAAATCCAACAGTCATGACCATGCCGGCAATCCATATCGTGTCGTGTCTTCGTGCGAGAGGTTGGCGCGCAATGTGTATCCTCTCTAGATAGAATGTGTACCTGCTCTACATGAATCATGACACTTTACTGAACAGAAGTACTTTTAGTGATTTCTTACAATAAGACCTTCGAAGAGAAGTACAAGAATAGACAAACTGTGATGGATGCCCTACATTGCTTCCAAGTGATGAGATTAAGGCCGTACACTAGGATGGCGCCTGAGAAAACAAGCATCATGGCCACCGCAGTCTGGACGTGGCAAAGAATCCAAGCAGACTGTATTTTTTCTTTTCTTCTAAATTGTGTTACCCGAAGGCCTATCATTTGTTAGTGCTATAAAATAGTATGGGTCAGACGAACACACCCAATGCAAAGGACAGAGCACAAAGACAGAATGTAGAGATGATACCGTAGACCAGCCGGCCAAGTGCGCCCGTTTCGACTCGAACGATACTCTCTGGCTTCTCTTGGAGAACGACTCGTGTTGTGGGCATCCCGTTGACGAGTAGCAGAAGCAACATCCAAGAAATCCACACTGGCCTGATCCTTAGTGACATGTTGTTCAGGTGCAAATAGAGGGTGAAGCTGGAGAACAGACGGTCGAGAGATAGTATCGTTTTACCGACATGAGAGGATACCTGCATCCGCTAGCGGCGGTCCAACAGCCAATCGGATACTACGGAGTAGCTCCTGGGAGAACATAGTTCAAGCTAGCTAAAGCTTAACCAGGGGTGGAGATGCAACCGACAAACTGTGAAAGGTTTAGCAGATAGGAAGAAAGAAGAAGGAGAAAATGTTGCAGAACGACTATTGCGAGGGTCTCATAGAGTGCGATTCTAAATTAGACCGTTACCGGGACGTTGTGCGAGAAGTGAGACTAAGATTAATCTGGTATTTCAACACTATGCTAAGCCAATGACAGATCTGTGTAGACTTACGGTGTAAGTCTAGAGGTTTTAGCCGATCTCAAGTGAAAACTGCATAGCATTGGAGCGACAAAACTTTGGCTTGTGACTATAGTATATTGACGAATTCGAGAACTCGCATGTAACGTGTCCATCCTGAGCCAAGTTGCTGTAGGGCATACATCCAGACCTCCCTAGAAAACATGTGCTAGGACTGAAGTTCACTCACCGTTCGTAAACTAACCCATTCAAAGACAATGCCCCGCCGACTTTCTTTCCATCAGGAGAGCGCAGCAAATGACTAAATGCGATGGCAGATCTTCTAGTATGATTACCCCTGGTCCAGACCCCAGCATGGTCTATGCTGACACGACACTCCATTCTTTCTTACTACTTGTGGTTAAAGAGCAACCAAGAGCGGCAAAACTCAACGTATGCTCTAGGCATTCCCTCGCAGCTTTTAGATCTTACTTTTCACTGTCTTTTACGATCCTCTAGGTTATACCAAAGCAGAAGGTTTTAGGTTCACCCTTATCTTTTTCGTATCATATTTATTTGCACCACTCTATTTAAGTTATGTAAGAGATGGGCATCTGAGATACTATCTTTGAATAGGTATACCTAATAGGGTAAGGTGTCTATTATTTAACTACTGGATTATCATGACGGAAGGAAACTAAAGGTTTTTGAAGTATGCTGACCAAGGTTCGTTCTTCTTATATTCACAATCGACTGACTGCCCTAAATTTCATGCTTATCCTACTTCCAGTGCTTTCCATGAATTCGTTAAAGGCTTGTTCCGAACATATACGTGGCAAAAAATTAATAGAGTAGCTTACTTGCAACGCATCTTTGGAGAATACAGCTATCTGCTCACCATTCACCCTGATACTGTCATGCGCATATACTGATCAGCTCCAGATACTGCCAATGCAGTATGTTGTACCTTTTTGGGCACGTGGTGGTCTATGTGGAGCTGAGCCAGATATCGTCACAGATATATCTCGTGCTGTATCTTCCTTGGGTATATTAGTCTAACAATTAATGAGTTGTTTCTCGAAAACCTTGGTACTTGTTTTGGAAATAAGGTCTACAGTGAAGCATTTTAGCTAGACACCCTAATTCTAGTATAATAGCGAGAATGCGCTTGAGGTGCAATACATTATGTAAATTAGTAATTGCAATGGATGGAATGACTATGTTGGCCTACATTTCGTGCAATTTGCTATGATTAAACGAGGCCGAAATGGTTTTACATAGGCTTTCCTAACTTCTATTGATATTACAGTAACATACCAGCCTTAAAGACGCAATTCAAACATAAGATAAGAAGCACTAACTACATTGCAACATGATTACGTTAGATCAACCAATTGCAAAGGCATATAAAGACAACTTCATAGTCGTACAGTACTATTACAAGCCCAAAGCCACGGCTCCAAAAGCAATGGCGAAGATTCCCCCAGCCACATTTGGAGCGGATGCGGCACCCGTAAAGAGAACGGTACCGGTGGTAGTCGGTGTCGCACCGCCAGTCGGGTGTAACGTAGCATTGCCAGCCGGACCAGAAGGAGCACTTGGCATAGGAGCCATGGTACCGACGGCTGTGCCCGAAGATGAAACACGGAAGCCTCGGCAAAGGCCATTACTGCAAATGTTGTATGCACACTGCGCATCCGTCTCGCACTCAGCATTGAAATTTCCGCATCGCGCGATCAACATGGCATTGCTGGCCCAGCATTGTACACCATCGATGCACTGACTCGGTTTCACAAAGGGATTGCATTCAGCGCCAAGGGGAAGAGATCCTGGGGCTGCGCTGACGGTCGATGACGGAGCAGGCAATGGGCCTTGTCCAGTCGGTGTGCTTGTGATGACTGGTGAGGCCGAAGAAGAAGAAGAAGAAGAAGAAGAAGAAGTCAAAAAGCCATTGCAGAAACCTCCGTTACAGGTGTTGAATGCGCACTGGTCGTTGTTTTGGCACGAGGCCTGGAAATTCCCGCATACCGGTTGTAGCATCGAGTTGCTAGCATAACAGTTTGCGCCATTGGCGCAAGGAGTGCCCCCTGGACTGCAATTCTGACCGATAGGAATAACGCCGCTGGTCGGGGGCGCTTCAGCGCATTGCGCTGCGGTAAAGAATCCGGCAGTGGCCAGGGCGAAGAGAGTGTACTGCATAGTGAGGGATACGGGAACGTTGATTATATAAGAAACGAAGGACTCTGGGTGGCTGAGACGGGAACGAGAGGAAGTATTTCAGTAAGAGGTTGATGATATGAAAATAATCATTGAGCAGGCAAGGCTACTATGTTTTATACTCTTCGGTCTCGTGTTACTCTAAAGTTTAAACCGGGGTGCATGGGCGGTTGTTGAGACTAATGGGAATAGCGCTTGGAACGCTATGCTAGCGCTCCGTATTAGATTCGCCACATGACGTTGGCTAATGGGCTGATAATAGCGGCTAGAGGTCAAATACGATTCCTGTCTGTGCTCCAACACCCAAAATAGGAATATGGGTAATAGTGTCACAAGCTATTGATGCACAACCCTCCATTACGTATTATTGCAAGTGGCGTCTTACTTATTCAATGCATCCGCAGTGCTACACCTGAACAAAGAATAGACCAATGTAGCATCTAGCTGAAAAATTGCCTCAACCGCCGCGTATACGCCGCAGAACACTAAAAATATCGCTAATTATTCCGAATATTGAAACTTTGCTGTTCTGTTGACAGTAAAGAAAATAGGATGACCTCAGAATTACCATCCTTCACCTTTTCTAAGGAAACGAGGGAGAAAGTCTTGAAGTTGCCCTAACCTCTACTTACTCTTGAAAATTTACGAATCGCTCCCATGTATCCTCTAGTGGTTCCTCATGCAGGTATTGGAAGTAGTTGGGTGGTGTCAACGTGGCGGACTGGTTGGTTGTCGGGTTCGGGAGAAGTGATGGAACTGGCACTGGCATTGGAGCTAGAGAAGGTGTCGAGGCTGGCGCAGGTGGCAGAGCTGGTATCATAGGTGCCACAGTGAGATCAACTGAACCTGGTGCAGGAGCATAACCGTCCGGCGGTGAGATTCTCTGCCTTTTTCGTGCACTGCCCCTTATATTCTGAAAATATTGCTGTCTTTGATTGGCTTCATTGATACCCAAGGTCTTTAAAGTATCGAGAAACATACGGCCCAGAGCGGTACGCTGATTGTCGTCGATATCAACCAGGTTACCCGTACTACGGCTCTGATCGAAAATGAGCATGAAAATGCTGAGAGCATCAGTTCTAGCATTTCCTTCTGGTATCGCTGGCTGTTGGAGTGCAATGACTGCTGTAAAATTTAGATTCCCAAACCCTCGAAAATACGAAGCAGAACCTACATGGATTCCTCGGAACGTCCTCTTCAGGCAGCAACCGCTTGAAATCAAATACCACTTCCACAATTCGGACCTGGCGGTCCTCTCGCTGGTATTGGATCCGTTTATGTAAAACAGTCCATCGCTATCCACTAGTTGCTTCAACAACACCATGGTGTCCTCGTCGTGAAAGATTGGCAGCGTATCCTCTCTCATTTTCTTGTCTACCTTGATCCTGAGATGATTTAGGCTCGTTTTACTTTTACCCCAAACATGATCACTATTGATTGCGTCAGCGTCTATATTTCGATGAGAAAGGATTCGTCGTTTGTCTTACGGCCACAATTACCGTACTTCAGTCGACTTCTTGATATTTCTCGCAGTCCAGGGTATACCAGCGGCAGAATACCAACAGATGAGGTGAAGAGGTTGGAGATTGGTCGCAAACTTTGCCCCAGTGCTGTCTTCAGTTCCAAGAATTGGTTTGGTTTGGTTATTTGCAGTCTCTTTCCCAGCTCCTGAGGGATTATACGCGTTTCCTCCAGGGTCGTTTCTCCTAGTAAGGTTATAAATAGACGATGCAGGGGTAGCGCTCGTTATAGCGCTCGTAGTACTTCTGCTGTCTGGACAGTCGCCGCACGCAGTAAGGATATCCGCATCATAACCGCGCATATAGGAGAGGAACGAGGGAAGTGCAACTTGTTGAGAGGAGCCTCGTGTGTTGATGTTGTAACACTCAGAGCCATCTTCACCATCTCCTTCCTCATTTGAGCTGATCAAACCCTCAGAGCACTGCGATGCATTATCGTCAGGACTCTCCCTTTTCTCGCTGACTTTTGCCTTTTCTGACTCGTTGGTGGAATTTTGATTTCGATAATCTATGAGCTTGACCTCGTCTCTAATGCTGGAATTGGCTGCCTTTTTGAAAGGCGGAGATCTGAGAAGAGTCCATGGGTCGGATTTCGTAAAATCGCTTAGAAAACGCTGCAACTGTGTGTTTATACTACTTTTGGAAAGATTATGCGACTTGGGCCCCAGTGTATTGTACACATCAAAGTTAGTGTTAATCGTGATTCCATCCATGTTGAAAACCAGAGGAATACGAAACACCTCGGTGGACTGAGAAATCAATTCTGATAGGCAAGATTCCAACTCGGGTATGATAAAGACCGTGGCAGGTGCTCCGCCCAAATTGTCTTTGTCAATTTGCACAGGCAAGGTCTCTACAGGAGACTTCACGATGATTGCTCTGCATTAACTTTGTGCACGAATAGGACTGCAATTCGACTAGCGTGGGAACCATCTCTGGTATGGAAGCAGATATCCATGCCATGTCTTAGATGTCGGCTAAGAATGCTTGCAAAGGCGTTGTGGAGTGTATATAAAGTGGTTGCAGTTGAATCAGCGTAAACAGCTGTTCAGGCTTCTCGATAATGTGATTTGTAACTGCGGAGAGATGCACGTCGGATTTGCGAAGTCAAGGTAGCTTTATGCGAGTGAGACCTATTCGTTTCAATTGCGCCGGATTAGCCACATGGTTGACGGTCTCCAGCCATAACGGTCTGGTGAGAAAAGACAGGACAGCATCTGGACATACATATAATGAAAAGCAGAAACGTGAGGAACAATCCAATGTTGAAGTCTCGTATATATCAACAGGGGGGCAAGAAGATTCGGGAAGACAGATGCTAGTCGACAGCGCGGTGGTTCTCGGGCCGGGGTTGGATATAGGGTGTGTCATGATGAGGGAGGGAAAGGAAAACTTGGGGGAGTTGAGGAAGAAGGGTGCGACACTCCGCAGGCGCGACAAACAGCAAGTGCGAAGTTTCGCGGTGGGCGAGGATTGGTGGGCGATAGAATCAGGCTCGTGGATTCGTGGACTCCAGCACCACACGCGGCTCCGCTTTGCCTATCCCCTGTCGCCGCATCGTGTTTGAGGCATCAACCATACACTCAACACTACAAACGCGTTTCCGCGATACTTCCCACCTACTTTTGCATTGCTCCAACTCCCGGTGGTCCTTTTTTTCGTCTCTCAAGTCCATCCATAATCTCGCGCGCCGCCTAAATATATACTGATTCTCATATCTTTCCGTCTCGTCATGCTCGACTTCGACTCTCCATGTCTTCTCTCGTGAGGGCTTCGCTTCAACACCACGAAATGTCGCAAGCCATGCAACATCCATAAAAACTAAGTACTAGAAATATTCATCTTCATTTTGTGCCAAACTACCTCTTGTCTCCTGCTCGCTGTTAGCTGCCAAACAAATCCACTGGTTTTGCAATCCCACTTCCAATCCGCCATTGTCTCATTGCCCTTCATGGCCTCGTCTTCTTCGTATTCATCCGTCGGCCAAGGATTTTAACATCCCCAGTATGAGCGCTTCGAGTTGCTTATCATCACCAGGGAAAAGTGTGGTCACGTCGTGTACAGTGTCGAGCCGCATTGTCACATGACCAGCACCACTGCTTTGCACGCCATTGGAAAACCCTACAAAAACACCAAACCAAGAAAACCATGGTACCATTCTCGCGCTCATCTCGAGGATGCTGTGCTGTCGCCAGTAAGTCTGCTTACCCGTCTGCCTTTCATCGTTATCCCCACATTTCACCACGGTCGCTCCTGTCCTATCACTCGTCCTCTGCAGCTTTTCCACAGAGCTCTGACTGTTCATCTCAGTTTACTTTCAATTCCGAACCGAAATATCAACACTACACTCTTGCCGTCATCATTCATTCCAGCACCACACTCCCTGAGCTCACCGAGGCTTTCCATAACCCCTCTCTTCTCAGCAGTACCGGCGCCACTCTCATCCACGAGAATCTGTACTTCAACCTTGCAACCGGCAAGAGCCCCAGCAACAGCCACTATCACGTCATTCTGATAAAGACTGAAGCCAGTTACTGGCTCATTGCGGCAGGAATTGCCGGTGACATAGTCGTCGTGGCTGTTATTGGCTTCGTTGTTGGACACATGGTTGGGAATGCTCAATTGGGTGTGCAGGCTGGGGCGACCGCCATTGCTATTTTCGCCTTCGTTCAGGGTCGCTTGTCATTTTTGAACTAGGTGGGCGGCGTGAACTCTATGTTGTAGTATTAACAAGTTAGATTAGCACCAGCGATGATATTTGGATTGACAATAGACTCGATGAAATCATATCCATCGTATCCACTATGTTCAGTCAAGCTTGGATAACATTGCCTCTCTTGGAATTCTGTGCTGGCTTTGAGATATTTCAGTAGATAGCCACGTTCCCCCGCTTCGCACTTTCATGTAAGCACCATAACCCCGGCTATTATTTGCGCTACGATGAGCTACTTCCATGGTATCTAGTCCAACCCATGTGATTTCTCCGATTCGCAACTACAAGAGGCAAACGGCCCACAGGGTAATGCCGAAACATTTGCGTTAACACCGGACCGATTCTAAATCAGTGCTACTCAAAATCATGTGTTCGATCTTAGCATGGGGCATTCTTCTACATCATGCCCGTTGTGGCTACATTTGCAATGGATATTTGCAGCTGACATGATACCGCACAGATTTTGTCCTGCTATTTTGACTTGCAAGCATAGATGGATGATAGCGCTGGTCGTGTTAGTCACAGGTTTACGAGGCCTCAGCTGATTCTGCTCAAGATGATCATCATTGACGTCTCACTGATAATAGTGCTTATCCATTTAGCGACAAAAGAAAATTGCAACAGGAACAAGCTACCTCAATCAAGTTGAGAGTTGCTCATCAACAACTCCCGTAGACCCGTTTCATCAAGTAATATCGGCTGTTTGTGAACAGATATCCAGTAGAGTGACCCACACGCTTTTTGGACAACCCTAGTAGACACCAGTAGACGCTAATCTCACAAGAGGAAATGTCAAAATCGGATGATGTTGTCCCATCACACCATCAATTACCATTTTGCGGCTGTGCTTCAGTCGCATTGCTTATCACAGGGATAGCTGAACATCAAGACTCATCATTCCTCGAGCAGATGCCAGAAATAATTCTAGGACTCCTTGGCTCTCATATCGCTAAGAAAACCCTTCACAAATATCGGCCGCTTGCTTAGAACTTGTTAACTCTGTAATGCTCCTTTAGTGAGAGATTGTTAAGTTCGAGGATAGCTTGGCCAACTCTCAGCTTTGCCTAGGCAGCTGAATCTCACATGAACACGAACAGGGCAGCGCCACCAGCAACAATACGTGAAGAAGATCGAGTTAGGTGTTACCATTAGCAATCTGCTAAACATATAAAGCCGAAGCTAGAATTCATTCCTTCACCTCCACTCTAAAACAAGTCACTACAATTCTAGTCAATATCTACGCTCTACACCTTACTGAAGCCTCTCTGACCACATCCAACACTATAATCCCAACAGAAAAAATGAAGATCACCGCTTTTATCACTACTGTTCTTCTCAGCAGCGTTGTTTCTGCTGCAGGTTGGTCTCAAAAAGCGTTCTTGTATGAACACATACTTACATATACTTTTAGTTATACCACGTTCAGAGTCGCTCAAGGCGCGCGAAGATTGTTGGGACAAGATCGAAGATAGGTGTAACGTTTACTGTGGAGCTGGAGCTATGGGGCCTGACGCAAGGGCGGTCAGAACTGGCTGCGCTTCGTGCAGAGTTTTCAGTAGCATTGTTTGCGCTATCGGTTAAATTGGATTGGCGCATCAGTCACGATCCTCATGTACTGCCTGATCAAAGGCAACGCACTTACCTAATCGCATTATCAAGAAGACAATATTGATAGCAGAAAGTTCGGTATCTTGAGAGTTGCCAGAGTGTTCCCATATCGTAGTGCGGTAGTGGCAGTGTCTAGTCAGAATGATAGTACATGTTGGGATTTCTTTCCAGTGTGAGTACACAATTCCTTTACTTCACATAACATTAGAGAACGCTACTTAGCTCTTCGTTCGCTGTTCAAGTGCCCTTCATCTTTTGATATCTTGGGTGTAAGAGAAGAAGTTCAACCCGATATATGAGTGAAAGTTTTAGAAATGTAGAGATTTTTAAACTTTACCTTATTACATGTGTCAGCTTGAGTGCGCTTAGGTGGGAGTTTACCATACATCACACTTACAGTCTCCCTCGACTAATTCTCTCTATTCTGACCATCGGTTGTAGGTCTGTATGAAGTCACGCGATACACGTACCTGGCAGGAAGTTCAATGGATAACGTATAGAAATATAGCCACTGGGGGTCAGTCTGAAAAGGAGAGTGTGTATATACATGTTTCTCCGCACTTTAACTATCTGATGTAGATTTGAAATATCACCGTTTAGTAACTGTAGTTAAAGTGACTCAATATTAACTAACAAATCGACGCAGGCAAATTATACTTTTGAGATATCTAAAGTCCGAAGTGACTAGCCAAACGCTCTCATACATAGAGCTATCGAAACAGCTTCTCGGAGTTGATAATTTTGATTTAGATACGTTTCTACGCAGTTGTTAAGCATAGCTGCTTCAAGTCTTTTAGTTCTTTGAGTCTGGGGAGTACACGCCGTTCTTGCAAAAGTGGCCAGGCACAATATTGACGTCTCCATGAGGTCCAAAGGCTGGCACGCTAGCAGAAACGTAGTCACAGTTGGCTATCTCATCCTTATAATCGATACATGCATCCACGACATGGTCTGCTGGGTTAAGATGGCCAACAAGATCCTGGCAGAAATTTAGAAGATCTGGGTGGCTAAGATTAGTAACCTAAGAGGAGAGTTAGCGAGAAATATATATAAATCACCAACGAGATTAAATCAGCCAAGCAATAGGGTTACTTACGTCGCAAATGCACTCCCCAGAGTCGCAGCTATTGTACCCGTTTCGGACAACCGCGTCATCTATTTCTAGCTTAGCTAAAATCACTAATTTGTGTAATATTCCTTAGAACTTACAGCCAACTTGATTAGGGTCATTAGTAAGAGGGAGGCGACAGGTGTGCGCCTGGTATGCAGATGTCTGGTTGGGCCCGGCGCAATTTTGCCACTTAGAACACGTAGCGCGATCCTCTAGAAGAGATCTTTTAGAGACCTTCCCTTTATCGACTTTAATGTTTGCTCCTATTACACCACGGAGAGCAGCGGTAAGTAGAGTAATAGTAGTAGAGAACTTCATAGTGATTGAATTGATCAAGTTATCTTCAATAATGAATAAAGTAGGACTAATAATGAGGGTGTGTTGAAGAATGTTTTCTTTACTATATAACGCGACCAGATAACGTGGTTCACAAGCGAGTCGGACACCCAACCGAGTCGGACACACCCCACCGGCGCGTCGACGTCGAGACTATAACACGTTATATCTTAATAACGCAATTCTCAATTAACTTATTCTAAATTAGATCTTCAACTTACTCTTTTTAACGTCTAATCGCAACGTATTTAAAGCTAAAGACGTGCTATTTCTATCTATAACGTATCTCGAAGTACTCTATCTGTAACGGCACAGGCAAGATCTGTTCGGATCAGTATCGGTTGGAAGTGTCACTCAGAGGCATATGGGAGTGCGTGGGACAACAGAAGAACCTTGATTCAAGACAGAACACCTATAGGCCTTGTACGAAAGGATATCAGAAATCTGCCCTATATCTCTAGTC
>JAWDHC010000407.1:0-18933 GCA_036172615.1 Curvularia verruculosa
GTCTTTTATCACAGTACAACGTGTCCTTGATCAGAAAACCCCTCACAGTCTGACACTGGTCTTCCGTCCGGTCACATGATTCCAATCACGTGATTCAGGTCACGTGTCTGTACAACAATCACTATAGGCGTAGCCCTTTACAGTGCCCAGCTTACTGATCTGCCCAGCTTAACGTGCGCCACCAGTCATCCGGCCACACCAGTCATCCGGCCACCCCACCCAACCTGACACGACTGTCTGCGCAATTGAGCCACAACAACGCAATAAAACGAGATAAAATTAAGAGAGATGATTCATTGTCTAGTTTTGCATTAAGTCCGAGTATGTCCTTCGATATGACACTTCGTGCACGTTAGTGGCGCGCGTTAACGTCGCTCACCAGCCTGGCTCTAGTTAGCCTCTATGACCACCCTTTCTGCCTCTCTAGCTATCTGCCTCGCCTGTGAGACCTAGAGTACTCTACCAGAAGCAATCTAACGAGTATTGCTGTACGACAGCTTGCAAAGAGCGCGCAGCTTGTAATGCAATCCGCAACAATACTTGCAGAGGAGAATAAGAAGCTGCATACAGCCAATCAGCGTCAAAAGCGAGAATAAGACCAGCGACATCAATACATTGCTGCTGGCGGAGCTCTCCGGGTGCGATAGGAGCAGCAGCTTGCTAGAGAGGCAGAAGGGGTGGTTATAAGCGCTGAGCAGAGTGAGAGCAGTCAGCGACGTCAGCGCGCGCCGCCGACATGTACGAAGTGCCATATTCAAGGACACACGCGCACTACGTGCAGGACTAGATAATTAATTGTATCTTTCAATTGTATCTTATTTTATTGGGTGGTTATAGATCAATTGCGTGAGGAGTCGGGTCAGGTTGGGTGGGGCGTTCAGCTTACTGGTGTTTCCAGCTTACTGGTGGAGCACGTTGCGGTTAGGTCTCACGTAAGGTAACCTTACTCTACCTCAGGACATTTGCCAGTCTAATTCCAGGCAGCAAGAAATGAAATACGGCCTGCCAATAAGCCACAGTGACGTGTTTCACGATAATGTCACGGTTGTCGGCGATTTCGCTACTCCGTGTCTGGGCATGCCAGCATGACCACACCTATCGGACGGAGCTCGAAACTCAGATATAATAACCGTCTTTTCAACCACAGACACTCCAGCTTTACAATGGTTATGTATTTACTCAAGTATTGCCCTTGTTGAATGAAAAGATTTTTCCAGTATGTTCTGGCTTTCCAGCAATCCCAAGGCTCCGTCACCTCCAGATCCAGCAAAGCTTCAGGTCCAGCCCCACGAAAACCAAAAGCTCAATCTTCCTGATGGACGTACAATCGGATTTGCAACCTACGGTTCTTCAGATACCACTTGTCCTGCCATATTTTTATTCCATGGTTTACCAGGCTGTCGCCTTGTTGGACGTAGCTGGGATAATCTCTGCAAGAATATTGGTGCGCGGCTCATTACTATCGACCGACCCGGTTGTGGAGCGTCAACACTGAGCGACCGAGGACTTGTTGAATGGCCCAATGATGTGCTCAGTGTTGCAGACCATCTCCATATTGAGCGCTTTAGTATCTTGGGTGCAAGTGCAGGCGGACCGTTCGCGTTAGCGTGTGCACGCTTCATCTCCAAGGAAAGACTGCGGAGAGTGATAGTCGCATGCGGCATTGGGCCAATCGAGGCGTACATAGCTACTGCGCCGTTACTGTCCTGGCAATTAATGGGCATAACGCCCTGGCTGCTGCGATTGTGCATACGCCACTTTTTTTTGCCCCATTTGCTCATCCGCCCATATCTCACGAGAGACCCGTCCCAGCTCAAGGGCATTCTTCAGGGCCAAGCTAAAACAGTCGAAGAAAAGGCAGAGTTTGGCGGTGATAACGGCAGCGATACGAATCTTGACGACGTTGTCGCATCGCTTCTTGAAGCTTTTCGAGAAGGACCGCAAGGCTGTATACACGACGGTACTGTCCTTACAAACCCATGGGGATTTGACCTCAAGGACGTTGACAGCGAGCGAGTGCAGCTTGTGCATGGTGACCAAGATGCGCAGGCGCCACTGGAGGTTGCTCAATGGATCGATCGGCAACTGGGCGGTGGGCGGTTAAAGATACTTGAGGGAACGACGCATTTTACCATCTGGAATAAGTACTCGAATGAGATGTTCCAGCAGCTAGCTAGGATATAAGTAGGCTGCGCGCTATGTGTATCAAAATAGAGAGTTGGAAAACCAGCCCTTGTGTTACCAAGTACATATAATGCTACAAGTATCGCGTTTCAGTGTATATGTGGCTAGATATAGCCTAGGTATAGTCAGTAGTACTTGTAAAATAGATATTTCGCCATTGCAAGGATGCGATCAGAAAGGATGTCACGGTATCACATCTAATACAGAGTTACAGTGGATCTGTCTCCACCGTGTTGTACTACCCTCAACTAGCTAACAGACTAACAGCAGATACTTAATCATTTGCCCAGTGAGACTACGGAATGGTTCACTGAAGTTTCAAAATGGGGTGAAGACGTAGTAGTCTTTCATGTGATGTGTCTCAGATGTCACAGAAAGCTCCTAGCATAAGAGTACTCATCAAGCACGCTATATCCTTAGACATATTTAAAGTTTCAAGATTGAAAGTTGGGGTATTTGTAAAATAGCTTGGAGTCCTGAGCTTGACGCAATTTACTTATCTATATACATGTATTATCTCAAACTAAGCCTATTAGCTTTGCTCTTCGTTCAAACTTTCAAGGTTTATTTAGCGCAGTGGTTTGGGGCTGTGTCTCGACAGTATGAGTATACCTATTGCAAGATAAGAGATCTGCCTGTGACTAGAACTTTATATCAGGATAAGAAGCTTCTATGTAGGGAAAACTGCTAGGAAACAGAGCAGATGCAGTCAATACGAAACTATAAAGGAATAGTCTATTCCTTGATATGTTTCATAAGGACAATGTAATCAGCACTAAGTGTTATCGTTCTCTTACGTTTCTTTCTTTCTTTCTTTCTTTCTTTCTTAGCGTTGATAAAACCTATCCCTAACCTCGTAGTTCCTGTCGCCGTACCAGCAGCAGCAGCAAGATACTACATGCAATTTAGCTTCATTATCCAAAGCATCGGAGAAGAGCTTACAAATGTGTAAATAATAGCACTATTAAAGGCGAATAGCATCTGAGCTTTCTATTCTGCTGGAAGATTATTTCTGGTTTCGGTAGCACCTCCATGAATAATATCTGTTGAATGGATCTCGAGTGCCAAACTGTGCAGTGAAGCAATGAGCCTGTTGGAGAAAAGTGAGTATGCGCTTGAGATGAACACGGCGGCACTTGGGTATTGAACGAAAGCGAGCAGAGAACTAACAACAGCAACATCATCCCTTGTGAGTGTCGCCTGCATTATGCTGATAGGCTACAGAAAAAATGAGCAGGTATCTGGAAATGAGCGGACATGTCGAGAAAAGTAAACCTACCAGTTGCTGCACTATTCCCCTTCCAGCATCAATAAGAATTTAGTAGCCCATTCATCTGCCCGTGTTCGTCGAAGGGGACATTTTACTCATGAGGCCTGCTCCGATAGCCAGGCAGAAGCTACCAAACTCAGCAAACGGAAGCGGATAACCGACTCTCGAGACTACCCTGGTGAGCGACCAGTCGGCTGCGCGATGGATGCAGAGAATAACTCTTCTCAAGTGAGCCTGTTGTGGCAGCAAAGAAGATCTGTGACTCAAATGTCGCCATGATATTGACGCTGCGTATTGTGGCTGAATCTCCTCGAACAACCTGAAACCAGATGTGTAGAAAATAGGTCATCTCGACGATTGCGCTTGACTGCAGAAAACTGGTACATAAGCAGGAATCTATGATGGGGTGCCGAAGCATATACAAAGGAATCATAGCTTCTGTTTTCATATGGCATTCTCATACAATAGAGATGCAAAAGGTTACAAATTCGCCGCATAGTAGCCCAATGATAGTAGGGGAGTTCCACAGATAGATATTTTCTCCCCAGTTGAGTGCAAGTAATAACATTACTACCGAAGTTGAAATCGCGGCGAAGCCAATGGGATCAAGTTGCATGAAAGACTTTCCTAAGAGGTTCCCTTCTGCTCTGTGCCGCTGTTCAGGTATGTATATAAACAAGAGCAGCAATGCAGTCACACTACTAAGGGGCAGGTTGATATTAAAACTCTTTGAAACTATCAGCTTGAAGTTCAATAGTAATAAAGGTCGAGACCCTTACTCCATCTCCAAGAGACATACGGTGGACACCGCCGACCAGTGGACCAGTCACCTGTCTCATGGATCCGATAGGCATTGCAAAGCCAATTATATCTGCAGGGCACTATTAGCATATTAGAAACACAAAGTATTATCAAGAAGACAGTACACAAGCGCTTTAGCTGCGGAGCTGAAGCAACCACAATTTTCATCGCGCAACAGATGATGCCCGCTGCGCCGAGGCCTGCAACGGCACGACCGACAATAAACATTGGTTGACTAGTCGCTACACCGCATAGCAAAGATCCGAGCTCGAATATGGCCATGAGTGAGAGAAATATGTACTATATGGACTATTAGTAAGCCGTAGAAAGCACGTAGAAGATTAAACCCCTTTACCAAATAGACGGTGTAGATCTTTCTAGATAAGAATTGTGTACTGTAGCTAGCGAGTAAGTAGATACCATTAGTTATACTAACTAATATTTCAAGTTAAGTTTAAGTTACTTACAATGCTTAGAATAGTTTATAGCTATAAATCTTAGTCTAAATACACGATTAGTCCATTTAAGATTAACTACTTATTCTAACGACTACGGTAAAATTCACAAGTACTAGAAAGTAACTAGTACTAATACTATGAACAACTATTATATCGTAGGCAAAGCCTAATCTGTAAAGAATAGTAGGCACTATAACATGTGATAAACACTATAAGTAGGCCCTGTATATCGGCATACCTCCATAGCTCAAGCAATACAATAACTTCTAGCACCCTATAGTCTTCTGCCTAAGCTCGGCCTGTAGCAATAATAAGACACAATTTTCTATTCTACAATCTGCTGTTGTTAGCGTTTCTTGTACTATCAGCTGCAAAGTTGTCTGTATTGCTGGAGTTTGGTTGCGGGTTGCTACTATCTCCATGTCTAACGTTTTTCTTGCCTATAATTCTAGTAGTTATATGTTTGTCTTTTTTTAAGGAATACTTGCTTCTAGGTCGATTAGATGTAGTGTAAGACTGTAAGCTGGTTTAGATAGCACAGGACAGGATACACAGAATGGATAGAACTAGTGAACAAACAGTATATTGGGACGAGACGAATCACTGGTAAGCTATTCCAGTGATCTAGGAGTATATATACAGTTAGACGGAGCTAGCCGAAAAAGGCTAACATCGTATGGTCCAAATTGGACCGTGTTGGGCCAGTTTGGACCATACTTTCTGCCATTAATCGTGTACTAAATATAGTTTAAATTTTTAATTGAAGTACTAATAAACTAGATCTGGATTTTATAGAACTAAAACTAGGTTTTTCTCAATAACTCTCTAGTTGCAGGTCTAGCTGTAGTTTCTAGCCGCTTACAGAAACTGGCGCTGAAACTGGCGCTGAAACTGGAGCTTCACCGAACAGGTTCTTGGCCAGCGTACTGGTGGAGCACGTTAGGTATGGATATCAATAACTATAGATGTTAATAAAGATAAGTTATGGTATGAAATTATTCTATCGCCTTGGATTGCGTCGCGTGTTGGGTAACTACATAAGACGTGAGAGCAGGGCGCCAAGCTAGGGTACTTAGGGGCATAGATATGGTAGTAGTAGTAGATGGTAGTCTAAAAATACAGCTTTTGGTTATTTCGGCTGGTGCGCTGCGGGATAGTGTGATGTTATGGACTGGCGACTGATGAGATCACCGATCGTGCTGACTATGTGCACCAGAATGCAGTACATGGATGTGAATAGGGGTCAAGATTATTCGAGCGCTTGTCATAATTTGCCAGCACTTTGATGCTGCAGATAGGCGTCTTGTCATACGTAAACTTTTATGTACTTGGGATCTCTTCTCCACCAGGGTTCTCAATGCGATATACGATTACTCGCAGTGCATGCTGTCCATATCTAAATGCTCTTGACTACGTCCAGTTTTTTGCTGCTGGCTTGCGTGTTGTTGGTCTTGTCAACACCTAACGTAAGCCGAGAGCGAATTGCTCGCCTGTCACTATAGCGCGGTGCAATCTTGGTTCACAACTTGCATGTATCCTTCTGGCTCTGAGAGGTGGCGCTTATGGGCGGCTGAGAGATGGGGAGGGCCTGCTTAGACTGTTCCTTTTGCCTCATTTTGCCATAGCCGTAAATGAGGCCACTAAAGAATCCCAGCAGAATAGCCGACACACTACCGAGCGTAACGGGTGTGTCGAAAAACACAATGCCGCTGATGGCGAGGGGAAGCTTGTTCAAATATCCAACAAACGAGTATGTAGTAGACGACGTTTTGCGAATGCACCAGGCTGAGGAGTAGGAGATGAAGATGGCACCGAGGCCAGAGTAGAACATGCCCACCATAAGGTGGTTTCGCGACTCAGCGGGAAAGTTTCGCGATAGATTAGCCATAGACCAGTCCTCGGCGAGTAGGGAGCAGATGATTAGAATGGGCAGGGAGAGCAGGTTATTGTAGAACATGGCTGGTTATTCGAGTTAGTTTCAATATTGCCCTGCGACGTTGATCGCAAACTTACTATCCCACTCCTTTAATTTCATTGACATGATAAACTTGCGCGTACCCAGGACGTATGTGGCCGAGCAGAAGACATTGAGCGCCATCCACACATAGCCGGCATTCAAGGTGGAGATGGCGGCAGCCGTCTCACCTGAGTGGCCCACGCCGCTCAGGGCAGCCTGAATATCAGCCCAGGCGGCCACAACCGAGCTGAGCACCATGAAGCCAAAGGACAGCAGAAGTAGCGGGGTGAGATTGCCGCCAAACCACAGAACCTCGCCGTATGCAATGACAACGATTGTCAAATTCTTGAAGATAGTGTACACTGGAACCGACAAGTATTGCAGAGCCTTCGTGCTTGTATAAATCATGCCGACGAAAACAGCGGACACAGGGAGCCCTAACGATAATTGAGCACGCATGGACCGCACAGGTTATGGCAGACATACATCTCCTCGCTCGGTGGCCTTCAAAAGCGACGAGATTGACAATGAACCCTGCATGCTGCAAGGCCAAGATAGCAACTGTACAGATGACGGCCTATCAAATGACGTTAGCTGAGCGCAGCGAGGTGGTGTGAGTATATAGCGGCACTTACCTGAATAGCCAGATAGAGAAAGTTCAAATTCCAAGACGAGCCCGATACAACGTACTTGTTCACGACAGTCATGCTGATCGAGGAGAAGCAATAAGCCAAAACAGCAGCGCCGGGACTATTGTCGAGCTGCGCAAGAAAGCCGCTTGTGCCGCCATCGACGCGAGCGCGGTAGTGAGGCGCCGACTTAGGCAGAAAGCTCCCCTGCTCAGCCGACCCATTGCCTCCCTTCTCAAGGTCCTCGTTCTTCTTGTTCGACATTGTGCTTTCGGTAGAGATACGCGGTGGTGGTGGTGTGAAGGTGCGGAAGGCTCGTGGACGTTTGGCTGAGAGAGGCAGTGGACAGCGAGGGAGGCGGCAGTGGTGTAATGTGAGGGCGGATGGTGCAGCGAGCAATAACACTGACTGCGATATTACCGTGCCACGCGCGTGATACGCGGATACGCGGATTCGCGTGACGCGCACCCTATCAACCTGGTTGTAGCTGCGCTCCAAGGAATAAGGACGCTTCCAGAAGCATGCGCGACGGCTTTGGATGGCTCGTGCGTAGTGTGAGCCAGTTCGCGTGACGGTACGGGGGGAACAGGCGGGAAGACAAGAACGAATGCAGATCCTGTTGCTGCAGACTGATCAAGCGGCTCTTACTGTAGATGGTGTAATTAGAGTATTCGATAGAACGTAGCTTAAAGAGCTACTTTAGACTGACAGACAATTCGACCCCTATGTGCGGTTACATTGATGGCACTTTGAAACAAAAGCAGCCGCATTCATATCCCACGTCTACAGGTGCTGGATCCTCACACATGCATTTGTTATACAGCGTGAGCTCACTCTCATCGCATCAAGATGTGGGCACTGCTGGACCAGCCTCTTCCTCGTGGAAACGATTGACTAGCCAGGTAGTACCATACTATCAGCCTTGCAAACAGCCGTTGATGCACATGAGGGTGTCCACAAGATACTCAAATTTGGATACAAGAAGAATACGCATACGTATGCAAGTCTACAAAAATGGTTGCTTGAATATATCGAGCGAGATCAGATGTTGGCTATGATATTCATGCTTCGGTATATGGCAAATGCATGGCGAGAGATCATTGCAAAATGGACCGACCACTTTGAACAAATCGTAGGTTTTTTCTTGAATCAATGTCTTCAGTCATCTCGCACTGATCTGGGGTAGACTTCTCAGTCATTTTCCAATCTGAATATTTACTTATCCAAAGAGCTCCACAAGATGACGAACACTTTCCTACAGTACATCAGGGGGCTTCATGGAATTATCGAAGTGTTCAATCACCAGCGACGAATATCTTTGGCAAGGCAGTTCTCCTATCATGTCTAGCGACAATGCAATTCATTTCAACCAAGTCATCACGCTTTCTCTGGAACGGATACACGATCTACAAGACCTCCGAGAGCGCAGTGCTAATTTGATCGGTATCGTGAGTACGATCTGGTCTCGCGATAAGTTCAACATATCCAGATGGACGATATGCTAATCGCCGTTCAAGGTATTCAACGCTATCTCCATCCAAGAAGCCACCAACGCGATTCGACAAGGCCAATCAATAAAGTTCATTACAATTCTAGCCACCGTCTTCGTGGGTCGAGCGAGAAGGTATCTTCATGTGGACGCTCTGACGCTGCTTCCGGCACTGAAGGTACTCTGTAAGTAATAATCGAACCTTCGAACAGCTTCTCATCTGTTTGTGCTAATATTGTGGTTTCCAGTGATATTTGTGACGGCGATATCAAGGTCTGCACCGTATACTGGTCTTGCCCTTGGGGTTCCAAGTCGAACAATTTTCGAATCCAGAACCCCAACAAGGATTACGGTATTACGCTTGGCGATTGGAATCAGGACTCTGGTGCCCTTGGGGAGGTAGATGTTGACATCTCAAGGAAAGGTTAGGTGGTGGGGAGGTAGAAACTGTAGTCTTCGGCAGGAGGAAGATCGAAGCACGCTGAGCTAGCAGTATGAAGCCATGTCGCAGGCTGACTGCTGTCGGGAGCATGAACCTTATTACTAGTAACACCGCGCAATAAACTTCATATGAGCTGAGCTAGGATGCTAAAAACAATACAACAACATACGCTCTCTACTAAATATTCTGCCTACAATACCCGTACCCAACCGTGGGACAGGTCATTATAGAATGCCATGACTGTCGCTCTCTCTAATATCTGAAGTCAATTCCTTGTTATCAATGTATTTTGCTTCCTCAATATGACTGTTATGTGGGTTTGGTTGTTAATGAGATCATGTGAGGCTTGAAGGTCACGTTGTGCTTGAGGAAGCTTCGGGTGTTACGGGCCAGGCCCAGACAGAAGACTGTAGGGTGCCAGAAGTTATTGTATTGCCTGAGCTATGGAGGTGTGCCGCCATGCAGGGTCTACTTATAGTGTCTATCACATGTTATAGTGCCTACTGTTCTTTACAAAGTAGGCAAAGCCTACTCCGTAACATCGGGCGAGATCTCCAGGTCCACAGAAGCCAATCTCTTAGTATTACCGTGCCCGTGCCCGTGCCGAACCACTTCACGTGTTGAACTAACTCAACATGAGATCGACTCCCACAAGAGCGATAGTTGCGAGATTTCTTGGTGAATTGATATGTTAGATGCATGCGAAACTTTCTACATATCTACTCAAAACATTTCTCAGATAGTCGTACTGAGCGTGTACAGGTGAACTTGGTCGGATGAGACGTTGGCGGAGGAGCAGCATTAGCTTATGATGCAATTAGCACTAACATGCGGGATCAGTAGGCTGCGCGGATCAGTAAGCTGCGCACCCTACCCAACCTGACGTGACTTTTTTATGCACTGATCCATAACAACCCAATAAAATAAGATAAAATTAAGAAGAAAATCTTGTTATCTAGCTATAACGTACCCCACGGGTTAGTGTCACACGCTAGCTGTTGCCCTCACCAAACCCCTCCCCCCCTCCTCAGCCCAAAACAGCCTACTTTAGCACTATATAGTGTGATACGATATAAGATATTATTAAGAGACTACTTCTACTACTTGCTTATACGTTCGCGTAGTATACCCAGTTTTATTGCACTATCTATATTATTATTGAGACAGTTTACCTACTTTAGCGCGCACCTGCTTCTTTAACTTCTTTTGTAACAACAGAGTTCTTACAGTCATCAAACAACCAGACCAAGTGCTAAGCGGAACCGGGGCCAAACCAGATCAAGCCCAAACCGAGCAGAGACAAATACCTAGGATAGGGAACTATTCTAGAACTGCTCTAGAACCGTACCGAAACCGTACTAGGTTACTGTCGGAACGGTTCCCTGACTAGGGAAAGACTAAAAGCAAGAAATAACAGTATAAGAGGCACTGTGAGAACTAGAGCTGTACGATAGATTTCTCATATCCTTTCGTACAAGGCCTATAGGTGTTCTGTCTTGAATCAAGGTTCTCCTGTTGTCCCACGCAACTTCCATATGCTTCTGAGTGACACTTCCAACCGATACTGATCCGAACAGATCTTGCCTGCGCCGTTACAACAATTAGTAGAGACCGTCTCTAATTATGGCTATGTACTACGAAGACGCGTTCGTAGCGTTGATTTTAGTACGTTATATGCTGCTGTAAGGGCGCGGAGAGATTGTTTTTTATTATTTTGATACGATACTACAGCAAGACAAAGTCTACCTTTACGAGAAGTCTGTACAGAACGTTGTTGTCGCGGCATTGTAATGGTTGTGGAGAGAGTCGCGTCAAGTTGGGTGGGGTGCGCAGCTTACTGATCCCGCACGTTAGAGGTTGTAGCGCTGAGTGGAAACGACTTAAGATTCACGGTATAGGTCTAAGCTCTAGAAGACTTGCGGTTGTTGTCAGAACGTGGCCTAGATTGGCTCAGCATAGTCCGGTTTGACCGATGCGAGACTAGCCCATCTAGGCTAGTCTTGTCTGACTGTGTATATACTAAAGAACCTCTAAATCACTGAAATACCTCACCAGTGATTCATATTGTCTTAAAATGCTGTTTGCTTACTAGTTCTATCTGATCCGTCTGTTCCGTGATGCGCTATCTCAACCAGCCCACAGTCTAACAGTTATTGTAGTTGTACGACCCTTGATAATTGACTTTTACTTTCAATATATAGTTCGGCACGCCAGACGCTGGACGGGTTCACCCTAGTACACATCACGCCGAACAAGATTCCGCGCCGGCATTTCACCGTAGGTGGTGGTAGCAAAGCCAACGCGGTTCCGCTTATTGTTTCCGCAACACCATCGTAGCACCGAGTATCTCTCCGTTACTAACATGGCACCCCAGTCCTTTTCGAAGCATAAGACATGTTCTGTCGCTTCTAGATATGCTATGGTACGCTATGCGATAACATCCCGCGTTCACTAGACTCGTTCTAGAGTTGCACTTGTGCGATCTCTGGAAACCTTCTATTCCGCACTTGCATGACATCTTCATTCTTCCGCCCAACCGGATGGTTCTTATCTCTTGCCATGTTCATGTTAGCCCCTGATACCGTGCGCTATCGCACCAGTTCACGCGCCGATAGCGTGCTTGAAGTAGCATCCAGAGAGGCTATATAGGACCTCGAAAGCTCTCTATGTGGTGCGCTACATGTAACGGTATATTAAACTCGCCTGCTAAATGGCTATGAACCCTGTGGGCGATGCACTTATGCTCGACGCACCCGGTGTCGAGGGTAAAGCAACCGTTGTCCCGAACCATGAAGTAGTCGATTCTTTCAACGAGAGCCGTCACCTGGCTGTGAGCAATGAAGCGCTCTGCAAAACTGGTGCGCTAGAGTCAGAAATTAAGGCTGCGTTGCCTCACTACGAGAGCAGCAAGGATGGCGACGACGATAACCACATCATCATTACCGGAGCCGACGCCGCTGCCCACTTGCTGCCGTTGCGAGATGACTTCGAGCCAGCGCTGACATTTCGGAGCATTTTCCTGGCCACCATCCTGTCAGCATTCCAAGCTGTTCTGTACCAGATCTATCAGGTATGCTAACACCCCTAAACATTAGTGACCCACAACCCCTAATCTTTGGTGCAGTTCAAACCGACTTTGGTCACTATTCAAGGAACTTTCATCGTCTTAATCGCCTATTTCAGCGGCAAGGCATGGGCTAGAGTGCTTCCCCGAGGAGATAAGTTTGAAGCTAGATGGAGAGCGGGTGGTGGCGTTGGACTGGCACCCTTGTACATCCGGATCATATCCTTCTTTAACCATGGTCACTGGAACATCAAAGAACATGCCATCACAGCAATCACGGCTACTTCGGCGTCCATTGCTGCACCCAGCAGTCAGGTCTTCGCTGCCCAGGAATTATTTTATTCGCTACCACTCAGTCCCATTACTGTCATCTTCAGCACCATTTCGATCGGACTTTTTGGTTATGGTATCTGCGGTCTTATGCGACCTATTTGTGTGTGGGACGTTGATTCGGTGTACTGGAGTAGTTTACCAACAGTCAAAGTACTCCAGGGTCTACACTGGCAATCGGTTAAAGATTCCAAGCCTTTGCGCTGGTTCTGGATCGCTTTCTCGTGTATGTTTATATATGAGTTCTTCCCAGCGTACATATTCCCTTGGTTGAATTCGGTCTCAATTCCCTGCTTGGCTGCTATGCATGCAACAGGCGCCAAGGCCGCCACTCTTACCAACGTTTTTGGTGGCGCGACCAATAACGAAGGCCTGGGTCTCTTCACCTTGTCGTTCGACTGGCAATATGTAAGACAACGACCACAACTTAGAAATAGGCCCATTCTAATGCTCTCGACAGATCACATCCTTCCAGTCTTCTCTCCCGCTCAAACTCCAACTGCATCAAGCTGCAGGTTTTGGTGTCTGCATGGTCGCCATGCTTGCAATCTACTATGGGAACGCCTGGAACTCAAAAACACTGCCCTTCATGTCCACACGGCTTTTGACACAAGAGGGCAAAGTTTATCCTAGCGCAAAGGTCTTTGTCAATGGTGTGCTTGATAAAAGTGCATTGGCCACCTACGGCATCCCCAGACTCACCGGCACCTTTGCCTATGCCATGTTCATGGCAAACGCTGCTGTAAGTGACCTATACCGCTGAGTAGGTCTATTCGCTGATTTACTGTAGATTGGTGCCCTTATCGCTCACATCGTTCTCTTCTGGGGTGGCGATACGGTCAGGGCCTTCAAGTCAGCCAAAACAGGCAAATTTGACGACCCTCACCACGCGCATATGGCCAGGCACTACCGGGAGGCACCTTGGTGGTGGTACACGATTGTTCTTGTCGTGAGTTTTGTACTCGGACTGATAGTGGTCATCAAGGAGAACGTCACTCTTCCTGTATGGGCTTACGTTGTAGCTCTCCTCTTGGGATCTTTTATTTCACCTTTTGTGAGCCCACAGGCGCTATCGAGATCAAGATAGGTATCGGCTAACCTCATTACAGAGTACGATACTGTACGCGCGGTTCGGTAACGGTATCGCGACAAATAATCTGTCCAAGGTGATTGCGGGTCTAATGCTGCCTGGACGTCCTATCGGTAACATGTACTTTGCTGCGTGGTCCCACAACGTTATCAATGGCGCAGTGCAACTAAGCATGGACCTCAAACTTGGAGAATATCGTATGCACCCCTTTTGCGCTCACCATTAACTGAAAACTAATTCCTGAAAGTCAAAATTCCTCCACGGGTCATGTTCTTGACCCAAATCTATGGCACTCTTCTTGGCGGCTTCATCAACTACGCCGTCATGATCTCGATCGTCACTGGTAATAAGAACGTCCTTGCTAATACTAATGGCGACTCATCATGGAGTGGTGCGACTATTCAATCGTATAACACCAATGCTTCCACTTGGGCGCTCGCAGCCTATCTCTACAAACAGGGAGCTATATATTCGATTGTTCCTTTCGGTCTTCTTATCGGTGCCGGCGTTGTCACAGCGCACCGGATCTTCGCGCAAGTACGCATGCATAGTCCTTATTGCATTGCTTTTTTAATTACTGATAATTACAGTTCGTTCCCAAGATTGGCAAATTTTCCGTCAACGAGATCAACCTCCCGCAATTCATCCAATATGCGGGCTATATTCCGTATAACCAGTCGCAAACATGTGTCTTGTTTAGCTGGGTTATTGTCGGGTTCTACACGCAGTTCTATCTCCGAAACTACCGTCCCCGTATCTTCAAGGACTACTCGTACCTCATCACTGGTGCATTCGATGGTGCAAGTCTCACGTGCTTGTTTATCCTTTCGTTTTCTGTCTTTGGAGCGGGAGGGCCGGCAGTCCCCATGCCGACTTGGTGGGGCAATAACGCCTCTGGAAACTACGACCACTGTCCCATCGCGGAGTAGGGGCACAGGTCACTATATATCTAGACACTTTGGGTAGACACGTAACGTTAACTTGATTCAATAACACCAGCAACTATCCAGTAGTAGATCTGAAATGCCTTATAGTCGTTAGCCGTGATTATTGCTGTAGGTGAGTCTGTATTGTGATCCTCGGTGCTATGCATATAGATGATCTTTGGAATGTAACTTAGTATGACACAATATGATATTTTGCGGCCGTCGCATTACCTGTGCCTATAATAGCTAAGGTACGATAATGATTAATATTACAACTCGTGGTCGGCAGCAGGAGAGGAATGTTCGCTGTTACTTGTTACAAGCAGCTTATGCGCGAGAGACGTTTCTTAGCTTCTAATATGATAGACCTATGCTAAAACCTTTCCTCTTGTGAATAGTACTAAGGGGATCATTTGACATACAAACCCACGTTGAATTGTGGCGGTTTATCGCTAGGAAGCTCACTCACTTCAATCTTGATTAAGCATGAAAGAAGTATAGCTTCACTCCATATGAGAGTAGCCTAGTAAAATGATACGGGCTTTCTATATTTATAACAGAAGTCTCATTCGTATTGAGTACTATTCTAATTCTTAGTTCAGCCCCTATATAAAGTTATGGGATCAATATCCGTAAAGTCGCCGAGGAATCTAGCATTAATATCGATTTTGACCTTAATTCTGTCAGGAGTGGAAGATAGAGTAGTCGATATAGAAGGGCTTACTACAGATATAGAGATGCGGGCGTTAGTATTTGAATTTAGAAGTTCTAGTCTTGATACATCAATTTTTGGTTCAAGGTCTGTATTGGGGAGATCGGAATTATAAGTTCAACTCGCTGCAGCAGCACCGCTCAACTCCCTGTATATTTTCGCCACAAGACTTGCCTTCATAAAAAAGAGTTTTCTAGATGACAGTATAACATAGCAGAGCGCAAGAACCGATGTGGAGACGTACATAATGCCAAATTGGTCGAATCGTTGTGGCACATAGGGATTTGCGTGACGCAGGGATGGATGTCACGTATTTCGGTACCTTAGCAGTAAATTTGACACTTTCAAAGCCCCAATCTCTAATAACCACATCCAATTCAACCCTTTGTCCTTCGTTTTAAGGTACAAATCACACCTTCCTGCTGAACGAACCAATGGTTACAAACATACCACTCCTTCTCTGGATGAGTCAATTTGACGTGAAACTCTCGGAGTAATTGCGGTACGACTTTTTGCATTTCAATCATGGCTGTAGCAGAGGCGTAAAGTGATTAGTATTTCAACATTCTTAGCAAAAAACACAACACAACAGACAGGATGGCTTGACAAATTACAACTAATTTGCCACCGAAAGTAGAAAAGTTATTTGGGGCCAGGATTGAATAGTTTGTGAATTTTCAAAGAAAACGGAACTAAAAATACTCACAAATATTCCGACCAATGCATTTCCTACTGCCCCCGCCAAAGTTCAATTCGAGAATACTGTCCATCTGCTTCAACTGCGCCTCAGAAGCTTCAAGCCATCGTTCCGGTTTGAATTCTTCCGCATCAGGAAATACTGCTGGATCTCGATTTGTCACCCACGGGTTGATGCCGACGATCGTGCCTCCGGGGATGAAGCAGCCGTCGATCTTAATGCCCTCAGAAGGCACATGACGTTCCATAAGCAACCCCACAGACGGGTGGATGCGCATAGCTTCCTTCAGCACGGCGTTGCAATACGGTAGTTCATTCATGGACTCCTTGTATTTGATAGGCGTACTCAGTTTGCCTGCATTTTCGGCTGCGTCGAGCTCTTCAACTACCTTGGCCATACATTCAGGGTGGCGGCACAAGTAGTAAATCACTGCTCGAAGGGCAATTGCCGTGGTATCGCTTCCTGTAGAATTAATTATGTAAAATCAATTAAAATCAATGAATTATCATCCTGACTGTCCCCTGTTTGTGGAAAGACATACCTGCAAAAACATTACCCGACAAGTGCACAATGATATCACGGGTACTCATCTTCAGTGGGTCTGAAGACTTGACGTGTGCCCATCTTGAAAGCATATCTCTGCCCTCCACATCAGCGTTGATGAGTTCTCCGTCCCGCTTGATCGACGCCCGTCCGTTGATTGCCTTGAGTGTAAACACAAGTACCTGATTCCATGTTTCCATCGCTGGCATTAACATGGTAAACAACGGGTTCCCCAAAAGGTACTTGTGATACTCGGGAACCTGTCCGCATAGAGCAGCGTAGGTAAGCATACCCTCAATCGCCTTCATCATGCCATCCACATCCCTGCCTTGATCCAAGAACCCCAGTCTGCTCGCAAATGTGACCTCTCCGACGACGTCAAATGCAAAATATTGTAGCCAAGCTCCCAGGTCGAATGGCTTTTCAATTCTTGCAAACTCGTCGAGCTTCTGCATGAACAGCGATATGCAAGAGTCAATCGCCTCTTCCGACTCAAGAATGTTGGGCAGACTGTAGGCGGCGCCAACCTTGCGTTTTTCCACTCGATGGTAATATGGGTCTCGTGTGGAGAACAGGTTCATCTCAGGTCTCTTCTTCCAAGACACGCTTTGGATAGGATAGAATGCTGACTTTTTAAAGTTCTCCTTGATGTTGTAGATAACGGGAATATAAGAAGGATCGCCAATGGAGACATGGTTAGGTGCAATGCGAACCAGAGTGCCGTATTTTCGATGCAAATCTATTGCAGTGAGGTGTGCTTTGCCCTTCCATACATCATACAATCTCCAGAACTTGGTGTAAGCAGCTACTGGCGGGCCTGGAATCGAAACTAGATGTCGCTGAAACTTGTTCCAAACCAGACGAAGAACGATAAAGGCAGCAATAAGCTGTAGTGGGTGGGTGACAGCGAGTGTCCGCACCTGTGAGAGCAGCGCAGAGATTCGTGAGTGAGTCGCTGATACCATCGTTGGCAGGTTTTCGTCGTGCGAGAATGCAATAGGAAAAACTGGGATCGCGGTAGACTGCTCTTTCAACGGTTGCCTACTATATATCTTGCCCCTCTTTAAATATATTACAAAATAAGGAATCCATGCTCTTGCGTGACAAAGACAGGTCACGTTCCGAACACCGCAAAATCTCCACTAGCCGTGATCGGACCACTGGGTTAAGCTATGGATTATTGATTGATCTCCGGTTTACATCAGCTGCATACCGATGGGGATATTCGACCCACCTGGGCAAAGACTTTAATTTGGTGGCATTCCAGAAATAGTGGAGATCCAACAGCATGCGGAGTAGTTGATGCGGGGTGCTTACTACAGAGTAGCCGATTCGGAGGTGCTCGATCCGGCCATATGCTATCTCTTCCCGGGTTCGCGGAGATAGGAACCACTTTAGGCGGCACTGTGTATAACCGAGCCTCCCTAGTATTCCATAATAACAGTGCTGGCCTGTATCCAAGGACTTCTGGTCTGAGATCGACTACTAAGCAGTACTGCTTTGTCACGCCATTCCTAAAAACAACCCTCGGGCCTTTAATAGGGTGCCGATAGATCCCTCGCTAATACACAAAAAATCAACACATTAACTAGTTATAACTTTCTATTTTATTCTATAATCCATTTCTTTTACAGTACAATAATTAGTAATAGAAACTTATGCAAGTTGCGCACGCTTGATTATTACAAGCTGGGAAGTTTGATGGCGTGTTGTCATTAATATCGGAGGCGCACAACCAAGAGTTGGGCGATCATGCTTCTACGAGACTTGAAAGAGCAATCGATCAAAGCATAGATGTCATTGTAGGGAGTACTATAGAATATATTAGAAAATCAAGTAGAGTAAGTATAACGTGGTTCACAAGCGGGTGGCCACCCCAAGCGAGTGGCCACCTCAAGCGAGTGGCCACCTCCCCACCAGCGCGTCGACGTCGACACTACAACGCGTTATGCCTCAACCACGCAACTCTCAATTAACTTATAACGAATTAGATATCGAACTTACTCTTTTTGATATCTAATTATAACGTGTTTAAAGTATAAAACGTGCTATAGAGATATATAACGTCCCCTAAATAATAATTCGACAGCAACGCGCTAGATAGCGCTCCTAAAGCGACTGCGAAGCGAACTTAAAGCACCTAAATAAGCTAGAAAAGAAGGCTATAGTTAAGCGTATTCTTAAGGAGTCTGCGCAAGAATTTGCGCCTACAAAAGCTGATATTCGAATAATAGCTAATAAACTACTATATAAGCGGGAGAACAACCCTATTAGTAAGAACTAGATTAATTGTCAAGGAGGGTGGCGCTACTTGATATATATATATCAGAGGTAGCGCTGA
>JAWDHC010000408.1:0-18916 GCA_036172615.1 Curvularia verruculosa
AAACGTGGTCAAGTGTCACTGAACATAACTAATTGATTGGTGATAATAATAATTCTCTCAATCTCAACTTCACGTCTAGCTTGAAGCTCAGGATGTTTCCAAGATTGTAACTTACTACGAATAGCAAGTTGAACATGGTTATTTCCCACTTAATCAACAATAAATAAATAGGTAAATAAGAAGATTATAGTTATAGCAATGTATTGTGAAAATCTACTTGAACATCTGCTACTATATACAAAGCCAAAGACAAAGCTGCACCTGACTGCAACGAAATGAAATTTTTGTGATATGACCAGTAGAAGTCTTCTTGTAGATGTGTGCAGACGAGAAGTAAACAGTATCTAAGAGTAGTACTAGACTATATCTATGATAAAAAGAATCGATTGCATTGCCTGACCTGCCGTTGTCAGCCGGAGCTGCCCTGCCCTGGCATTTCACCAATGCACAACAGCTGTCACAAACGCAAAAAAGGTAGAATCCCATGCCTTCACATGTATAGAGGAAGACTGGTTTTGGCCATCGAGGCAGCAAAAAAAGTTATGAATGGGTCTTACCGCGACTCGAACGCGGGGCCTCTCGCAAGCTGTGCTCGGGAAATCCCTAAGCGAGAATCATACCACTAGACGGTAGGGTTGTTAGTACTCGAATGTGGTGTATTGTGATGTGGTTGCTTACCCATAAGACCAAACACGTGATTTGATGAAAGAATCACCGTGTTTTGATCTTATATCGGTGAGAGATATCATCTCAAAGAACATGGGCTGAAAAGATTTGCCGTTCGTTGGGGTGGCACTACCATGCGATGTCCCCACCTAACCAGCCTAACCAAACTCGATACTGACACGCCCTATGTACCCAACCCGCAACTAGAACATTCGATTGAATGGCCTGGGGTGAGTAATCTTTTGGCAGGATCAGGCTCCTCCAGCAGGCAGACACATATCAAATACGTGTCTTGCCTACGTCTCTTTGGCAAGTCATTGCATTTGCAGTCCCTCTGTCAACCCAAGTAAGCGAAGATGGCTCGAGCAAACGTCAATATTCGGTCCGCTGTCTTCCCAAACGATAAAGAAATTGTGGGACAACTGTTCCTGGCATATGCACAGTCACTACCCGTCAGCCTCGATTTTCAGAACTTTGAACATGAATTGGCTGGATTGCCAGGAAAATATGCAGTCGAGAAGGGCGGCGCAGTATGGTTGGCGTATGCAGCACCCAAAGCATCTGAGCCACCATCTTCAACAACGTCCTCTACACAAAATGGCGAAGCGCAGTCAGAACCTAATCAAGGGGAAGAGGAACGGGCCGTAGGGTGCATAGCCATTCGACCGTTTTTCACTACGCCGACAACCGCCGAGTCTTCCGCATTGCTGGCGAACTCGACTTCATCAAACACCGCGACGTGCGAACTCAAACGACTTTTCCTGACACCCGAATCGCGAGGTCTTGGTGTATCCAAGCTGTTGATGGAGGTCGCAATTGCGGAGGCAAAGAAGCTGGGTTATAAGGAAATGTTGCTTGACACGTTGAGGACCATGACGCCAGCACGGAAACTGTACGAGGGATTCGGGTTTCAGGAGGTTGGCAGCTATTACGAAAACCCGAACGATGCTGTTTTTTATCGACTGGTGTTGTGAGGAAATCTATACAGAGCGATCCAAAGGACAATTAGGTTGGAGCGGAATTGCCGCTTGGCAAATGTTAGATGGTAAATGAGGGTCAGGGGCGTGATCGCGCGTTCGAGAGATATCGTCATCGATTTCTCGCCTAGCGCGTCGCCATTGTTCGCGACCGCGTCTACAGCCGCAACTTCATTCTAAGGGGTTATCGCCACCCACACCTGACACTGGAATTGATACTTGATACCTTGCAATATACCATTCTTGTTGTTAATTTTGATCCGGTGCATAACCCGACTATTCTGTGATGAGAGCGACACTTAAATCACAGTCGACACCTGCGTCATCGCCGCCACCAGCCAGTATGGACAAAGAAAATGTGTCAGAAGCGATGCACGCGGAAGAGGAGCGCATGAGGTTACAGCGCGAGAAGGAAGACGCGAAACGTGACGCGCAATTGGAGAAGGAGAGACAGGCAGATATCAAGAGTGGGCGAGAGGTTTTGGATAAGAAGTTTCAGCAATTGGAATTCCTCATGAACAAATCGAAGCTGTATGCGTCAGTTATGCTTCAGCAGATGCAAAAACAAGAAGAAGAGGAGAACGCGCAGAATGAGAAGACAAACGGCGCGACTTCGACACGAGAGAAAAACGCCGAGAAGACAGCAGCTGAATCACAGAGACGAGCAACACGTACGAGCACAGCAAACGGAACTGCAACAACCAACACCGAAGAGACAGACACAAATCCGAACAAGGGCCGTGGGAGATCCAAGAAACAGGAGACAAAAGGTCGAGGAAGGCCAAAGAAGCAGCAATCGGATATATCTAGCTACTTCAGCAAAGCAGAGCTGAAGAAGAAGGTGGACACTGAAGAGGCAGCAGAGGATGACAAAGACAACGTCAAGACGGACGATATTGGAATGACAACCCTCAAGTCAGCCCGGCAACCCAAGCTCGTCACTGGGGGCACAATGCGATCATACCAGCTGGAGGGGCTTGAGTGGATGGTATCGCTATACAACAACGGTATCAACGGTATTTTAGCTGACGAGATGGGGCTGGGCAAGACTATACAGACCATTGCTATGCTGGCACATCTATGGGAGAACAAATCTTACGGTCCGTTCTTGATTGCGGCACCACTCAGTACCACGAGCAACTGGGTTGCAGAATTTGAGAAATGGACACCAAGCATGCCGGTCATGCTCTACCACGGCGACAAGAAGGAGCGGGAAAGATTGCGCAAAACCAGATTGCGGAATCCTGGCACAGCTGACTTTCCCATCATGGTTACGAGCTACGAAATCTGCATGAATGATCGCAAATATCTTACCAGCTTTGGCTGGCAATTCATTATCATTGACGAAGGGCATCGCATCAAGAATCTGGATTGTCGACTAATTCGCGAGCTGCAGCAATTTCAATCCGCAAATCGTCTACTTATCACGGGTACTCCACTACAGAATAACCTGACAGAGCTGTGGTCGCTACTCCATTTCCTACTGCCTACAGTGTTTGACAAGCTGTCCACGTTTGAGAGCTGGTTCGACTTCTCTGGCTTGAAAGACAAGGCGAGCTTCGAGCAATTACTGTCCGAAGAACGCCAGCAATATCTAGTCAAGTCGCTGCATGCGGTATTGAAACCCTTTCTGCTGCGTCGTGTCAAGACGGATGTGGAAAGTTTGATGCCCAAGAAGCGCGAATACGTCTTGTATGCACCGCTGACCTCGATGCAACGTGAGCTATACCAAGCCATTCTCGATGGTACGAGCCGGTCTTTTCTTGAAGACAAGGCAGTGGAGCGGCTTAGCATTGGTCTGAGCAGTCGTGCAGGAACACCGCTGAGCATTCGCAGTGCCAACGGCAGTCACAAACGCAAAGCTCCAAACAGGTTGGACACTCCTAACAAGAGCTCAAAGTCTTCCCGCGCTGGCACGCCTTCCTCAGTCGCATCGACCAGGAGCCGAGGCCGCCCAAAGAAGAGTTACGAAGAGGTCAGCGACCAAAAGTATTTTGCTAGCTTGGATAGGTCGGAATCTGAGTCTGAAGATGAGCAAGATCTGAGCTCTGATGCTGAGGAGGAAAGAATACGTGCCGCTACGTTTGAGATTGCGAAGCGTCAACTCATGCAGAAGAAGCTGGGAAACCCCATTATGCAACTTCGGCTATGTTGTAATTCTCCATACAACTTCTTCAACCCTTTCATCAAAGTCGACACAGATGGGGCTGAAACTTTTGCTTCGGAAACAGAGCCGGATGAATCCCTCGTCTCAACCTCTGGCAAGATGCTCTTGTTGGATTCCCTCCTTCCTGAGCTCATAGCCGGCGGCCACAAAGTCCTCATCTTCTCCCAATTCACAACAACTCTTGATCTCCTTGGCTACTATTTGGATCTTAGGACATGGAAATACTCTCGTATAGACGGTTCTGTAGCACAGACTGATCGTCAAGACCAAATATTGGCCTTCAACAAACCCTCATCTACCACAAAAGACGCCGCAGATATTTTCATTCTGTCCACACGCGCTGGTGGCCAAGGTATCAACCTGGCGGCAGCAGATACTGTTATTCTTTTCGACAGTGATTGGAACCCACAACAAGATCTCCAAGCCATGGATCGTGCACACCGTATCGGCCAAACTCGCAACGTTATTGTGTACCGCTTCGCAACACGCAACACTGTGGAGCAGAAGCTGCTTGAGTCTGCTGAAGCCAAACGTCGTCTTGAAAAGCTTGTCATTCGAAAAGGTGGTGTGCGCAACGATCGGGGCGGAACAAGAGGTGCAGAGAAGGAGCAGGAGCTCGAAGAACTACAAAAGCTTCTTAGAAGGAGTGATGGAGAAAAATACGATATCAATGAGGCGAGTAAAGGTGGAAAGCTGTTGAGTAAAGAAGAACTGGACATTCTGTTGGATCGGAGTGACGAGGCATATGAGAGGGCAGAGAAGGGCTTGGATGTTGGCGGAGACGGTGCTGTTTTCCAGGCTGTAGGGAAGAGGGAAGAAGGTGCACTTATGGAGGGTTTGCGGGCGTAAGGATCGGAAAGTCTGATGGCCGTAAGTTTGGCTGCTTTTCATGAATGGCTGTCTTGAGTAATCAGTACAAGATGTACGCTTCAGTTATTGTATAACAGTATCCATAACCTTTTTCCATGACACTGCACCCCCCCCCCCCCCCCCCCCAAGCCAATCAGTTTTTCGAAGTTCAGGTGCTCAAGGCCTTGTAAAAGCAAACCACACCATATCATTTCTGATGATGTAGCTTACATGCTGTACACACACAGCTATCAAGGACGCATCAATAGCTTGCGCGCAGCCATGATGCGCTTTTCGTCAGAAGACTGGAACCAAAGAAGGTTTGCCTAGTTCCCGTCTACTTGGGCTAGATTCAATTTTGGCTTGAGTGGGTTAGGGTACCTTAACCCGTGATACTCCTGAGGACAGCCTGCCTGCACGAACAGCAGATTCCTCTGGAACGTGTACGACGACAATCTTTAACTTTGACCACAGTTCCCCTTTTCCCCTGAATCGATATATCTTCGTAGAGGTGAAATGCATTGCCGCCGATTCTGACCGAAGTACCTGCTTCGTCCCAACCGTGTTCGCTGTGCGACTCTACCTCATGCCCTGCTGTTGATCTCGATTCTTCAAGAAACAGGTTGCAAGTTGTTCAACATAGTTCCCGTTGTCTGATTATTGATCTGCACATCTAAAGGGATCAGCACGGCTAGACCAACCCTGCATCTAACACGGGAAGCCCCGCCAGCATTCCCCTCAGCCCAAACTAGTCACCAGTAGTAGGAATTGGGTCAACCGAGGCAAGCTGCAGAAAGTCTGACTAATAGCAGCTTTACTATCGAATCAAAGAGAGAAGCGATAGCCATGGCTTTACCTGTAAACAGCTTTCCCGTGCTCACTAGCGTTAAAGCTCTTTGCCTATTAAAAAGAACGACGTCAGTCCTTCGACGGGTCAGGGGCATGTTTGCAGATCACACAAAATAGCACGCTGCGCACATCCGCATCAGGACGTTCGCGCTGATTCAAGCCCTTCCGATGTTCGCAATTGGGCAAACGAGAACAAGCTCACAAACTCTTTTTAGCCTCCCCCTTCGTCCCGGCAGCAACCACACCCCTTTAGCCTCAACCCAGATGCGCCTTCGTCCGCTATCTCGGCAACCAGCGCGTCCAAGCCAATAGAAGAGCGTAGAATTAAACCTTCTGGACTACCAAGCACCGCTCTATTGTTTGAACTGCACAAAGTATCTTACAGCTCAGAAGTGTGATTGCAATTTCAAAATCGTCAGATAAGTTTGGTCGAAATCCCCTCCGCCTCGTATTTATGCTCGGCTGAACCGATGTTTTTCACAGTTGTCTCTTTAACATGGCACACTTGTGAATAATGCACTGCTTTGTCTCTCCCCTTACAAATCAATACAGCCGCTTGTTGCTCCATGGACCCCAGCACCGTTCGCATCACGCATACCCAATGAAAAAAGACGCACAAGTGCATCAGGGCACTCAGGGTAGTGCTTCGCAATGATGGTAAGTTGGCAACGTACGTATGCACGTATGCCACACAATCTCCTCTCCCAATACTCAGCCGAATCACACCACTCGGAAACGAGGCTAAAACTCACATGATATACACATGTATGAGTGTTTTCCCAGACGAGACTATTGTGGCGTCTATGCCAAGTAAAAGTCGTACGTGGATACTGTGTACGCGCTAGATGGTAAGCGATCCCAGGCTGTTTCACGTAGAAAGAGCTTGTGCATTTATTTATATATACGTGTTTGTTTGCATAGAAGAGGAGGAGGAGTAGCTTGGTGGTTGGTTTACCGTTCTGTCTTGTTTCACTCATATATCATGGAGCAGACGAACTGCTATTTCTGGGATATGTATCGATTAGGGTGTTTGGGGGATAAGAAAGATTGTGATTGCGGCTACGGGCTAGTATAGTGAGAACTTAAGTTCAGCCCAATGTGAACCAATGCATGTCTTTTTCTCGGTTCGCTAACTTACATAGCTGGGAGCGCAGATGTGTCTGCTGTGTCGCCAGCGATTGAACTAAGGCATGAAGAGGAAAGATGCGCGGCAGCGATAAAAGTTGACGGACGACGGCGCATCAAGTGGCAAACTCAAAGATGTATAAGGTACATATCGATCTACCTACTTCTCTCTTTTTCCCCTCAGAGGATACTTCGTTCTAAAAATCTCTCTTTCTTTGGGACGTTGACTTGTTAACTATGTACTTTCCTTCCCTCCGACTAGCACTTCTCGTTATTGGTGCTACAGCACCCTCGTTAACAAGTGCCTGGCCGACCGCTATTCTCGATGCTGCAGACCATGAACCCAATGTACTGAAGCGCGCAGAGGAAGCCATAAAGGCGTTTGAGGCGAGACAGGGCAGCGCAGGCGTGGCCACGTCTATATTCGAGCCCGTACCTATTTTCGACCCAAACTCACAGTATGTCGATGTGAGCCCGGGAAGCGGACATGAATATGTTCCTCCAGGGCCGAATGACCTTCGAGGTCCATGTCCTGGACTCAATGCTCTGGCAAATCACGTACGTATACTTTTAATGCTTGAACCCAACATTCTCAAATGCTGTACCTCTTAACACAAAATATACAAACATATGTCCCTAAACTCACCTCCATATCATCACCCCAATCATCCACCACCACCACTACCACCACCTCCACCTCCTCCTCCACCTCCACCTCCAACTAACCCGCCCAGAACTTCCTCCCCCACAACGGCTACGCCACCGTAACCCAATACATCTCAGTGTGCATGACAGTCATCGGCATGGGCCCCAAACTAGCTCTGTACCTCTCCACGATCGCGGGCGCCCTCAGCGGCGACATTCTCTCGTGGTCCATTGGCGGCAAGCCCTCACTGCTCCAATCCAGCGCCACGGGCATCCTAGGCAACGGGCTCATCGGCTCGCACAACAAATACGAAGCCGATGCGTCACCCACACGACCCGACCTCTACCAAGCTGGCAACAACTTCAAAACCGTCACCTCGCAGTTCCAAGCCCTCGTCAACGCAGCCGGCGGCAAGGAAGTCACCATGGACACGCTGGTCAAGTTCCGCAGCCAGAGAATGGACGAGCAGATTGCGACGAATGCGTATTATTTCAGCGGCCCTTTTTCGGGTATCTTGGTGCAGCCCGCCGCGTACCAGTTCATCTTTCGCCTCATGGCGAATCACTCGGCGGAGAGGCCTGAAGGCGTCTTGACCATTGACACGTTGAAGACTTGGTTTGGCATCGAGGGCGAAAATGGCAGGTTCCGCGCTGTGCAAGGCGGCGAGAGGATTCCGCAGGGTTGGTATCGGAGGCCGATCTCGTACCCGTATGAATCAGAGTACTTTTTTGCTGATGTTACAAATGCGGCGGCTTTGTATCCGAAGTTTCTGGAAATCGGGGGGTGAGTTGTGTCTCTCTTTCTCTTTCTCTCCTTTTTTTTGGAGGGGATCTTGTCTTGTTGAGAGTTCGAGCCCACACTAACTTTTGTCTCTAGCAACGTGGGCGTACCCAACTCGTTTGTTGGTATCGACGTGGCAGACTTGACTGGCGGCCTCTATAGGTCCTTCGATCTGCTCGAAGGAAATAATCTCGGGTGCTTTCTGTATCAGCTCTCTTCTGTGGCAAGGCCAGACATGCTGCTCGGCGCGCTCACGGGACTTACAGACATTATTGGAAGATTGGTAGGTTCGTTGAGCTGTCCGAAGCTGAAAGCGATTGATGAGAGTAAGCTGAAGCAGTTTCCTGGGTATTCAAGGCAGGCAGTGTATAACTAGAGCCGAATGGACTTGAAGTGGGCATCATATAATGAATTACGATTTGTGTATTTAGCGGGAGGACTAGTAGTCTAATATGTAGAAGTCAAATAGTTAATCTGCCTTTATTAATACAAAAGCTCGTACCCACTGCAAGAGATGTTCTTGAATCAAATATCACGTCACACTATAGACACATAAGATGGGTAGGCCATATATCATGTACCCATTAGATA
Organism: Curvularia verruculosa; assembly: GCA_036172615.1. Lineage (NCBI taxonomy): Eukaryota > Fungi > Ascomycota > Dothideomycetes > Pleosporales > Pleosporaceae > Curvularia > Curvularia verruculosa. The sequence continues at coordinate 8,651 of JAWDHC010000408.1, forward strand.
AATATGTCACGAGGCTTGTCAAGCTGACTCCAATGTAAAAAGAGCCAGACATGCAAAGACGCATCTCGATATTCTTCTTCCAACGTTCCGTTAAGAGTGCACCGTATCAAATCACGGGACTCCTGCAGGCTCAAGGCCTGCATCGTTGGTGTGTAGCAAGTACATCACAGGGCTAATCACAGACTAGGTAAAGTCTCAAAACGGAGACGAAATCAAGGTTAGTGAGCCAATCAAGAAAAGAGAACATGGTGCAAGTATCATCAATATCGAGCTTTCGATATCTGTGGCCGGTTCATGACCTCACATAATGTCCTGTTGAATAGTGATTTTTGCCCAAAATAAAGACACGCATGTTGGTGCTGCCACCACCTACCCTTGCTCCTTTCTTACAACGCCTTATTCGTGCCTTCTACAAATAGTAGTAAAAGCGACACCCGTACGCCTTGCTAATAGCAAACCAGAACGCGAAACCTTTGGGCTATTGCTTAGCATTATCAAGGGTCCCTCTAGTCGTAATGCATAAAGAGCTGACTCATGCTTTCACCGTGGTGATTTCGCCTTATTGCTTCTGCTAGGAGGTTATCAACCTTGATAATGTCCAGCTTGTCCGAGCTTGCTTGGGCGAGCTTGTGATCCGGAATGGGGAAGGCATTGGTGATGACAATCTTGTCAATGACATCACAGTTGCTCATTTCCTCAAGACAGTCGCCGCCAAAGATGCCATGTGTAGCAAAACAGTAGACCTTGGTCGCACCTCCGCGCTTGACAACCGTCTCAGCAGCGGCAATCCACGACGCAGACTTGTCCATCATGTCGTCGACAATGAACACAGGGCGATCTTTGACGTTGCCGACAAGAGTGACCATGGTTTCTAGTTCAGGGTTCTTGAGGTCTTCTTCCTCGTCTTCCGACGAAGCAGCCGCGTCGTAGGTTCCACCTAGCGCATGCGAGTGTTCAGTCTCTCTGTTACGGCTGGATGACGCATTCGAAACAAAAGAGGCCATCATGTGATTGGGTATGTCATCGTTGTCGCCCTCGGACGGCGGACGATTGCGCCAGGTGCTGTGCGAGGTTGCAGACATGGACGGCGAAGGGTGAGAGTCATCGACAATGTGACCTTGTACCAGACGTCCGTGGATAACGTTTCGGGCGCGCTGCGGTGGTTAGCAAAGCAGCAGGAAACATTGAGCATAGACAAACCTCGTCAGTGTACTCCTCCTCTGCGCCGCTCTCATCTGCACTGGGCTCCTCGGGCTCGTCTTGTTCCTGGTGGTTCTCTGCATCAGTTCGAATGGGCTCTAGAGGCACTTCTGGCTCAACAATGGAGCCTGCTCGCATCGACTTGGACAGCGGATGGCTGCCTGTTTGCTCAGATCCATGAACTCGCCGCACGAGGGGGTTGGTGGGGGTGCGCCTGAGATTGGATTTGCCTGGGTCAGCCTTTGGATCAATTGTGATGCTGCTGATGGGCGTGATATCGGCATCTGAGTCCAGTGCAGCCCGAACCAAACCTGGCGTCTCGTATGAACCATCGAGGCGAAGTTGCTCGAACATGGCGCTCTCGTTCCAGTGCACCGCTTGGCCGGCACGGCGCCTGTCGGTCGTCACGATACCGAAACTGAGCTTGAGCGCATCGGCTAGCGAGGTGACGCGCTTTGTACCACCGGGGTTTTTGCTGACAACCACGGCATCCCTCCAATTGGGTACATTGACACGAATCCAACGTGCGATGAGGGGCTCGGCGACGAGGTTGTCGACAGGGCACTTGAAGAAGCCCTGCATCTGCGAAGCGTGCAGGTCAATGGTCATGACATGACTGACACCGGCAATGTGCAATAGGTTGGCGACCATACGGGCGGTGATGGCACCGCGGTGCTGCTTCTTCTTGGACTGGCGCGAGTAAGGGAAGTAGGGCATGACAGCTAGGGTGAGTCAGTAAGCTGGTATGGAGCTCCATGGGGAGGCGCCCAGTACCTGTGACTGACTTGGCTGAGCCACCTTTGCAGGCCGAGATCATAATGAGCAGCTCCATGACCGAGTCGTTGATTCTGACCCATTAGCCATTTTGGCGCGCACGACAGGGCTGGGCTACGCACTTCTCGCTCCCACTCTGGACGATGAAGACATCTTTGTTTCGGATCGACGTATCTGGGGTGGGATTAGCAGGTTGGGCGATGAAGCAGAGGGTGTGTGAAGGGGGAGCTGGGGCTTGTGTGAAGCAAACATACGGATGGTGACTGAGGTCTCTCCATTTTTAAACTTGCCCAGGGTTGCTGAGCCAGGCTTCATGCCCAGCCGGTCGCAAATGCCCTCGACAAGCTTGGGATGCGAAGTGCCGCCAAAGACGATGGCGCCCCTCATGGTGGGCGGTCCGAGTAGGGTGACGTTCTCGTAGTGGGCAAAGTGTGGTGAAGGCCGTTGAGGCCTGGCAAAATTGTTCGACATTGCTAGCGGCACGTCGGGGGTCCGGGCTTGGGCTGCCCCACTATCTGCTCGATGAGGCAACGACTAGCTACCTGACTCGCAACGTGACCATCCAAAAGGCACTGCACGAATCCGATTCCGATAGTTGGGAAAGCACAGGAGGAAGGACAATTGATTGATTCATAGGCCTTGAGAAGAGTGACAATGTGCAGAGGCTCAGCGGACCGGCTGCTAGTCATCTTTATGCACCAAGCTGCATTACTCAACGTCTTACAAGCAGGATGAGCTGCGCTGGCACGCGACCATGGAGTTGGTCTCTCTAGCCAGTCAGGGTCGCTGAGCAGACCACGATGCGCCTTGGTACCTGCAGAGGCTCTCTCGAGGCCTCCCACGACTGTCCAGAATGCTGCCCAGTGTGGTGTCTTCTTACATGTATGTATCCATGTCTGGACGGCAAGGCTTGGCAATAGCAGTCACGTGCATATTGGTTTGGTCACACAAGCTCACCGCCTACTTTAGCAGTACCTCGACAGAGTCAAGGATGAATGTTTGCGTGGGGCTACATCAAAGTCCATTGGGAAAGCCACCAATATGGTGGCTCTGGCCTGATAAAGTCACATCATGTCCGCGGAAAGTGCCATGCCCAGCCGCAGTGGGTATGCATGACCAATGTATCTGGAGGGTAGCTTTTTTTCTTCTTCCCCCCGGTACCTACTAGTCCATCTGTTTTGGGGCGTGGTGAGGTACATTAGTAGTGGACGATTTGTGTGATGTGCAGCAACAAGGCCTTGGCTGTGTGGTACAAGGATGGGAGATGCTCAAAACAGAAGCAATGAGGCTGCATAGGGCGGGCAGGTAGATGATGGTCGTCATGAACAATTGTCTGGGAGTAGTTTTGAACGGTGTGATTTTCCAGACGAGGCTGCACAGAAACAGTCCGATTGGCCAATGGTGGCTGCAAAAAGAGCGGACACTAGTATGGACCACCTGGACCCGAAGACCAGGTCGGGCGGCGCAATCTGGCTGTGCGTGCCACCATGGTGAAGTGACAGAAAACGGCGTGCACAGCAGCAGCGTTCACCAAAGGACGGGCAAGAGGGAGGACCCTTTCCAGGCGCCTGGTCCGGGGATGATGAGGCATCTGGTGGGCGGGTGAGACGTAGCACAGAGGGTAAGTGCTTGCGAAGAAGTGTGTGCGGCCAGAGCAGGAGAAAGAAAGAGAAAGAGAGAAGGCGCATGTGGTATGTCGAGGTGGGAGGTAATGGAGCTAGGCTAAACGGCAATGGGCTGCACGAGGTTACACGATCTCGTATCGTAGCACCCAGCATCAGGGTCAGACCGATCCAGGGCCAGCCAGGAGGAGGGTGCAAGCAAGCGAGCGAGTGAGTGGGAGCGATGCTGAACTGGCGGTGCTTTTAGTCTGTAGAGGGCTCGCCGTCGAGATGGAGCAGTCATGGCTAGTCTGTATGGGGCAAGTCGCACGTCGACCTAGGGGCGTCGGAAGCCAGCCACGTTGCTGGCGTCTTGGGCGGCGATGGTGTGCTCGAGGGCGTATGTGTGTATGCGTATGCGTGGTGTTGCTTTTTTTTTGCGAGGCAATTTCGTCGTCAGCGCGCGACGTCGTTTGGATGAGATGCAGCAGGTGTTTACGGGCGTGTTCAGGCGTGCCATGGACCCATGGACCCATGCACGGCGACGGTTTCGGCAATCGCGTCTGGGCCGTCTAGCAGCCCATGCGGCTCTTGCCCACATGCGGCCGGCTAACGCGCCCGGGCGGCTGCCATTGGCCGCGGCGACGAACCGCTAGCGCCAAAAAGGAAAACATGATCCAGTCAGCTCAGCCCAGCCCACAAAGGCACAGACACAGTTTAGACACAGGCACAGGACAAGCACAGGCCTCGCGCGATGACGGGAGTCGTAGTAGAACGGCTGGTTGTGGATGAGGGCGCATATGCCCGTGACGCTGGCCGTAACACATTGGCTGCGGCAGCGCTGCCCTCGAACCCTCTCGGAACATTCGCATCGCCGGGCCTGCTGCGGCCTTGAATGCTCCTGCCCTGCCCTGCCCTGCCCTGCCGCGCTGCTGCCCTCGCCCTTGCCCTTGCCCTTGCCCATGACCTTGCCTATGCCCATGCCTTCGTTCCTTCCTTGGACGCTCATTGTGGCGGCCAGAGCTGGCAGGAGCCCCTCCGCTCCTCCTCAACTAGGGCAAGAGCGCAGAGAAGCGCCAAACAACCGTGAAGCTGGATATGGATGACGAGCACATTCACTTTCCCCCCTTCGCCCCGCCCCACCAGACAGAGCCTCATATGCCCGTCTTGTAGGCGGCCGGCCCTGGCCGTGTCACCACCATGGCCGTCTTGGGATATCCACGTCCAGAAAGGCACCACGGCAAGACGGCCAGATGGCTGCACGCTTGCTGCTCGTTGTACACTTGGGTCCTCTGCTGGCGTCGAAACCAAACTTGACTGACCTGACTTGACGGCCAAAGTTTATTCTCCGCTGCACCCAGCCCTTCCACACTGCCAGTATAAGACGGCCCAAGATCCGCGTCGTTAGCGCCGCTGGTCAAGCAACAAGCAAGCAAGCCCTGGAGTCGTTCCTTCTCCAGTATCAAACCACCCTGATCCCTCCGCTCTTCCTTCCTTTTCTAATCCTCGTCATCCTGCTCCTCCACCTGCTCCTGCTCCACTCTCCACCCTCCACCCTCCACCTCCACCCGCACGTTTGTTTTGCAAGCCACGATCCAGACGGCCCTAAACACCCTCGCTCTGGCTCTCTCTGCCCTACCCCAATTCCATCTTAGCCGCCGCTGTCGTGCCGCCGCTATTCGCGTCAGTACCTTCACCTCCTCCCATGGCGACTTCTATATCTACTTGGGGCTCTCCCGCTCTTCCCCTTCTCTCCCACTAACCAACCAACCAACCCACAGTCGTTCATTCCTGCCTCTGCTCTCCCTCAGTTACCTATACTACATCGGTTTCTCTCGCTCTCGCTCTCGCTCTCGCTTCCTCTCACCACAATGGCCCGTCCCAGTTGCTCTCACAGTTTCAAGTTGATCAAGTCAGACACCACCCTCGTCGTCTGGACTTGCAACCTGTGCCACAGCGGACCCTTCACCTCCATCTACCAATGCGACCAGTGCAAGCTCAAGACATGCCAACCCTGTGCCTCCAAGGCATAGTATGTAAGTCCTTCTTTTCTTTCTCTTTTCTCTGTCTCTCCGCAATGGCTCCTACCATCATCATCATCATTACCCCTGCCCTACCTTAGCTGCACAACCACATATGCAACTTATCCAACCCGCCAAGCTCTGGCCACAAGATGCCACAATGGTTGATGCTGACTCGCTGGGTTGCAGGTGGAATGCAGAGATCGCCGGCTACGATCCAACCCGCCCGAGATCCCGGTAACCACATGTGTAAATGCACGCGACACGGTCGAATACGCTTCGTCTTCTGGTCGCCGACTCGTCTAACCCCTTCCTCATCCACCCACCACACCAACCGGGATTTTTCTTTCCTACTCGCCCCTTGTCCTTGCGCCCATCACGTGGTCTTATTCTCCTCCATCTCTTAGCATGGCGTTTTGGGCGGCCTCTTCTACGGATTCCTTTTGGTCTCCTCCAAAAAGCAACCCTGTCTTTCCACGCAATCGCACGTGTTGCTGCCCCCTGTCGGAACCGGCTTCCGCAATCGCTCTGCAAAAAGGAAAAAAGTATCCGCTCGTAGCCGTTTCAGGTCCGACCAGCCTTTTGCCACCTTTCCCCGTTTTACCAATCCTACATGACCCTTATTGTTTTCGGTATCATGATGGCCAATGGGTTCCATGCCGTCTCTATCTGCTTCTTCCTTCTTTTTTCCTTCTCCTTGTTTTCGTCTTTTGACAGTACAACGACTGGTGCAAACCATTACGCCTTAATGCTTCCAAATTTCTTTTCGGCTCATCATCTGGTATCACGCCATGGTCTCTTTTTTCCTCTTTCGATATAACACCTGTCAACTTAAGCTACATGTACTTTTAGATACCTCTGGGTGGGAAGGGAGCTCTGTTTCACATACCCACGAGGTCGCACGGCTTGGCAGCTGTAATAGACAATATCACAACAGACTGATTTGATCTCAACGACCCGCTTGCCGGTTGAATTATGCGCCAGTGACGAAGCTCGCGAAAGTTTCAGAACAGGGGGCGTTGACCACACAAGTATATCAAACTATCTTTCCAAGGCCTGCCTTAGTTGAGACGACTATTCTAGATCCGCGGCATATGCAAATTATCTCAGCTTCGAGATTCCTTCTTCAAAAATGCTTTGCACCGCCAAAAGGGGAAAACAGTGCGACCCGCTCGCTCTTGTCCCAGATAAGGTGCGGGTGGATGCCACCATTGCCCCTAGCTATTACGAATGTCTACTTAAACCGCCTCTGATGTGTTCCTGACAGTTGCGCATAGAACCATGACTAGTTTTCGTCCGTCGACTTTACAAACAAAGCGTCCGCCTGGTTTGGTCCATAGCGTCTCCAGATCAAGCAAGAATTTTTTTTATTGTTACCACAGGCCGCTGGATAAGGCTTTTCCACATCTGGTGCTACCCAGGGATGAAACACGCATACAGTAGGCCATGGTGCTATACTTGCCCCTCGTACCCATTCGGATACGGCTCTTCACACCTTCAGTGCACGGTCTCGGCCCGGTACGCTAGCATCTAGCCGACGCAAAAGTCCATTATCCCGCATGCCGAATACGACCAGTCTTATTGCTCCTGCTGCAGTTATTACATGGCATCCTGAAACCTACCTGCTCCGGTCCGTTCTCTCTTCAGCTGAAGCTGCACGTCATGCTTTGGTAACAATGCAGTTGCCTTATTACAGCTTAAGCGCTAGAAGCTTGTCCTCTCACGTGCTGCCTCTCTTGGCACCCACGACCACAGTTTTAGTCTTTGCGCACGTGCAGTTTGTACGCAGTCCCCCATCAAAAATAGATGCTACAGAAAATTTGCTCCAAGTACAGAGTCCACTCGAGGCCTGCCTTACTGGCTCTATGTGGGGTGCACAGGCAGCCTTGAAAACCTTCCGTCATCACACGCATCACTAAGCACATGTTGCTGACACCAGACTACTCTGACAATGCGCTTCAGCTGTACTCGCCGCAGGCAGCCAAATATGCCAATATGCCGAGCCGGCACCCCCATCTTGACTGACTGCCCATATAACTATCGTCTCTTAACCAGGCCTTTTCGATTGCTCTTATGATTTTCCAATTGTTTCTTCAATCTTTCCATCGTGCAAACTATTCCAGTCGAACAAACAACAACCATGGCCATAGAAGACAAGAGCAGTAACGCCCAAGTCAGCGAGCCTCAGGCAGCCATCAACGAGTTCTGGGACAGCCTCATTACCAAGAAGCCGGCCAAAGTTACCAAGATCTTCCCTCAAAGCCTGTATGCAAACCTTCTCCCTCCACATAACCCAGTCGGAGCCGTAGTTGGCAAGAATGCCGCAGAGTCATACCAAGCTGCAGCTGCAGAATGCTGTGCTCGAGTAAAACGCATCGTCAAAGAATGCCACCGAACAAACGAGAAGTTTACCGATCCAGACTTCGATATTAGCAACCTCTACGATAAGAACTGCTTAGAAGGGCTCATGTACTGGTACAATGACTCGACCGAGACACAGCCGGTCACAAGTGCGCCCGAGCTAGGCATGGCTCTCTCTACCCTTGTGACAAGTGGTGTCATGGGATCCCAGGGCGCGACCATCGACCTCAAGGCTGCCGCAGACATTCTATCTTCGCCAAACACCTCGAGTAGATTAGGCGGTCCAAGATCAGTCCACCGTGCCGACTGGATCTTTGAAAACCCACAGTTTGTCGTCGATGGCTTCTCTAGCTCCGACCTTAGACAGGGCTCTAGCGGAGACTGCTGGTTCATTGCTGCCGTTTCGACAATTTGCACCAACCCAGCTCTCATGGACAAAGTCTGTGTAGCTAGAGACGAGGAGTGTGGAGTATACGGCTTCGTCTTCTACAGAGATGGCGAGTGGGTTTGGACAGTTGTTGATGACAGCCTCTACCTGACTAGCGGCGACTTCGACGCCGAGGTGGGTGATCAATGGGACCCAACCAATGTTCAAGAGAAAAAGTGGAGAAAGAACTACCAGACTGGATCTGATGCACTCTATTTTGCTTCGTGCATGAGTGAAAATGAGACTTGGCTTCCTCTGTTGGAGAAGGCGTACGCCAAAAGTAAGTACGCTTTTACATGATCAGACCTCACTCATAAGTCTAGCCATACTCTTGTTTGCATGGGATTAACAGATCAATAGTACATGGTGATTACGATGCCATTTCTGGCGGTTCCAGCGGCGAAGCTGTCGAGGACTTGACTGGTGGCGTCACGACCAAAATCTTGACGAATCGCGTCTTGAGCAAAGAGAAGCTTTGGAAAGAATTGCTACAAGTCGGCAAGCAATTCTTGTTTTCAGCTTCATCCCCTAGTTCAAACGCATTTGGCGAAGAATCCGATGCGCTAAGAGGTCTGGCTCTTGGTCATGCCTATTCCATCTTGAAAGTTGTGGAAGAGCAAGATGAAAACGGGAAAAGCCACCGATTAGTCTTGGTACGCAATCCATGGGGCAGGAAACAGAACGCAAGAGTAGGAGAGTGGACAGGGCCGTGGAGCGACGGCTCTCGTGAGTGGACCCCTTACTGGCTCGACAAGCTGGGCCACAAATTCGGAGACGATGGTCTCTTCTGGATGTCCTATGAGGACCTGCTTAGTCGATTCGATCTGCTTGATCGTACCCGCCTCTTTGACGAACAATGGACAGTTGTACAGCGATGGACAAGTGCATCAGTAGCCTGGGTGACTGGCTATATGAATTCAAAGTTCTCAGTCGAGATCAAAAAGGCCGGACCTACCGTTTTTGTCCTTTGTCAGGTAAGCAGTCGACACCTTACTCCGCTCTCGCATCTACTAACAACATCAGCTCGATGAGCGCTACTTCAAAGGGCTCGAGGGAAAATACAGCTTTGACCTGCATTTTGTACTTCAGGAAAAGGATGCAAAAGCCGGTGAACACCTGGTGCGCGCTCGCGGTGCATGGTTTGGAAACCGCAGCGTCGCCGCCGAGGTCGACCTCGAAGCCGGTGTATACGAAGTCGTGCCGAAAATTGTAGCGACACAAGACACAGATTTGGCGGAACCTATCGACGTTGTGAAGAAGCTTGCCAGACGTAACCCGCAGAAGCTTCGGCAGATTGGCATGAACTACGACATGGCAAATGCAAAGGGTGAGCCGGAGCTTCCTGAAGAGGAGAAGGACGATAAGGAAAAGGAAAAGGACCAAGACAAGGACAAGAAGAATAAGAAGAGCAAGGACAAGAAGAACAAGAAGGACAAGAACAAGAAGAACAAGAACAAGAAGCAAGCCTCAGGATCCAACGAGGAGATCAAAGACAGCGAGACCCAGACGGAGCAAAGCGACGCACCGCCAGATGAGAACTCGAACGCAGAGGAAAAAGAAGATGCCAAAGAAACACCTTCTTCGTCTACCGAACAAGGAGAAGGAGAAGAAGAAAATGATGATGATTACGAAGACTGTAAAGATGAAGAAGATGACACAACAAATGTCACGACGCTGGCAGCAAAAGCACAAGAAAACCCTCCTACCTCGGACGCGGAACTGAAAAAGCTCCTCCTCCTACTAACCCAACATATCCTCCAAACCCCTGCCGAATCCGAATCCGCATCTGCTACCAATCCTACTACCAAAACCACCCCTACCACCGCCGCTCCCGATACCGACGACGCCTCCTCCTCCTCCTCCTCCTCCTCCTCCTCCTCCT
>JAWDHC010000409.1:0-18713 GCA_036172615.1 Curvularia verruculosa
TTTTTTTCAGTGGTGGTGGTGGTGGTGGTGGTGCTGCTGCTGCTGCTGCCGATACTTTTTTTTGATCCAAGTATTCAAATCCAATAATATGTGAGATGGCAGGTTCAACCAAGGGCGACACGGTGAACAGCACCATTCTATAATTGAACACCCAATGTAGCTGCCATGGCTCATAGAGGGTTGAAAAATCGGCTTCTGGTTTCGATACAGAAGCTTTGATGAATCTCAAGCCAGACAAAACAGAAAATTGTCTATCTGAGCGTCGTCGAAACCTGCCATGGAAATTGGCGTGAATGACTACAGCTTAGCAGCATATTTATCTCATCTTGATTCTGGCACCCAAAGCACAGTTTAACTCAGATAAAAATACTCGTGACAAACTGTGCATTCTGTCACCGACTCTCTGCAAAGTCAAATCAAGTGAAGTCACACCACATCCTTCACTATGCAAAACAGAAACCCAAGAAATTTACAAGCTGGCGACGCCATCTAGACGCCCCAGACCAAAGCTGAATTCGCTCGTTCCTACAAGGAACCCTGCTACTTAAAAAAATAGAGTATGTACATTGCCAAGGGAGAAGTCATATCCAAAAGCCCCCCTATGGCGCAGGAGAAATCAAAAAAATATCCACAAGTATACCAAATCCAACAATCTCAAACACATCACCCCCTATCCGAACCCCAGCTCAACTTAAACTGTTGCGACGAGCGTGCTGACTGCAGCAGCGAACCCCCGAGGAGCAAACGTTTAAGCAGAGGAGACAGTGTACTGGGACTTTCCAGTAGCGCCACCCCAGCCCTCGGTGGAGAGAGTCTGGTAGTCGTGCTGACCGAGCTTCATGCCGAGCTTAGCCCAAGCATCAAAGTGGCACTTGGTAGTAACAGTGCCGCTGCCAGGGCGCTTGTTGACACGGTTGCTAATGTACTGGGTGAAAGTGGTGGTACCGACAATCGAGGGCTGGTTGACCTGAGTGTGCTTCCAGATGTCGTAGGCGGAGCCGTCGCAAGTGACGGAACCCATCTTCTGGCCCTGGGCGGAACCCTGACCGCCATAGGTCCACTCCTGGATGTAGTACTCGACAAGAGGGTTCTTGGTCCAGCCGTAGACGGCGACGAGGACGGTGCCCTTGCTGGCAGAGGTGGAACCCTGGAACTTGATGTTGCGGGTGGTGCCGGTCCTCCAGCCCTTGCCGAGGACGAAGTCCTGAGCACCGGAGAAGGTGATGGAGTAGCCGTTGTTGCTGGGGTTGTACTGGATGTTACCACCAGTCTTGTAGTTTTGGTTGTAGTCCTGACGGACGGCGAGGGCCTTGGTGGGAGTAGTGAGCTCGAAGTCAGGGACGTCGGCAGTAGGGGCGGCGAAGGCGGTGCTGGCAATGGCGCTGAGGCCGAGGATGATAGAGCTGAAGGCAACCATTTTGATAGTGTGAAGAAGTGAAAAAAGAAGCTAGTTCTTTGAGTTGATTGTTTAAAAAAAAGAGTGGAAGGGGAGTTGTGTGAAGTGAAGAGCTGGTTGAGTGAAAGCTTGGTGATGAAAGCTTATTTTGGGCTTGGAAGTCTTGATCTATATACCCAAGGACGGGTAAAAACCTTTCCCCTCGACCGCCATGAAACATATTGCAGTTGTTTCAAGCGCCCACCTTTTCTCATGGGGCTTGGGCATGGGAGGGAGAACAGACCCCCTCGTCCATGATTGAATCGCCCCAACGGGCAATTCGATTGCTTCGTATCCAATGAAGATAATCGGCCCTTGGTTCCAGCCATCATGCTATCCCGCATTACCACGGTGTAAAGCAAGTCATGACCCCTACAGTTAATCAAGCTCCCTCACACGTGTGGATCCCTTCATATGGGCTTTTGTGGGGAAGCAGTGGAATGAGTGGTGCAACAGCGTGCATCGATCGTCAAGCTTATTTACCTCGGCAAAAGGCTTGGAAAGGCTTGGATCGCTTGGGTTTCCTTGTCTGCCAGGCTCGATATGCCGGTGGTTATACTGCGCTGCACTGACTTGTCGTTTGTAAATGAAATGGCGATGGCGCCTTTGTTTTGGGTAGGCGGCAAGGCGTCATGCGTGCTAATAAGCCGGGGACGCGAAGACCCGTTGGCGCAACCTTGTCGGTACATTGCCGGCCCAAAATGTAAGAAACACCGTCTGTGCAGTGTCATCGTTCTAGCTGAGCATGTGGACGTTCGTTTGACACACTGTCAGATGGTTAAACAAACTTCGGCCTTGTTATTGCGCCAAAAAATATTCTAACAACCACGTGCAGAGCCGTGGCCTGGCTGTAAAGAGAGAGCTACGTAATCATGCCCTCTCAACACTCCATCAATTAGATACGTACCATGTCCACTTTGTTTCGACGCATCGACGCATTGTGTGTATATGTGTGTGTGCCTTGGAACAAGCCCCGCGCCCTCGAAACAAGCCCACATCTTGATGTTTGCTAAACATAGTGGACTTGCATTGACCGTGAAACTGCCCATGACGCGCTTCCAGAAATCTACATGAATCGCGCTCCACCACAATCGTCCCCAAATCGACTAGCACGACTCACAAATGGCTGAGACGACATCTAAATGCGGATGCTCGACTTCCTCATCGCCGCGGCGCTATCAGTTGCCGTGGGCGAATTTGGGTAGACACGGCCTGGGACGGCCGGGCATTGTATGGTTTCGCACTGTGAAACAAATGCTTCTCCACTCTGGAGATAACCTTTCATTTCCGATTTTCTTCTAGAACCAGTTCCCCTACCACGTCCAAGCTCACCGGAGAAGCATCGGTCTAGATTGCACGCCACCATGTCGATTGCCTCGCGTCGATATTGAAAAGAGTACATTTGACTATCTTTGACAAGTGCAATGAGGTATTTCCGCATCTAGACGGAGATCGGGGAAAAGCCAAAGAGAAAGATCCCGCAAAGACGCCGTGAAACTGCCACGCAAGCCCTATGCAGATGTCGCCCAATATATACAAGCACAATATATGCACGAGAAGCTGAAAACACCCAGAAATGCCGACCATTTCCCAGAACCCATGGACAGAAATGCCGTAGCACGCGACGCAAACCCCTCATCTACGTACACCCCTAGAGCACGCCTCTGCCCTATGGCCGTGTAGCTTCGATAGCCTTCTCCAAACCAACAATTCTCAAGCTCTTCCCCCTGCCAAGTTTTCCCGTCATGAGTCCTGCCGCGGGAATAAGTTTGTCGTCCCAGTGGCGGAAAAGAACCTTCATATCGCGAGGAACGCCTTCCAATACAACCGTCGTGACGGGCATAAACGGCCGATCTTCCTCGGAGACAGCGAGCATACCATACGCTTGGGCAAACATCAGAGCCGTGGAGAATGCCGGCGCTTGCGTGCGGGATAGGGAGCCGACAATACTGTGTGATACATTAGCATGTGGTTCAAAATGGCGGTATCCATAGTGAGCTTGATACACCAGTAGGGGAAAGACTTACATGTACATCTCAAAGAAGGCATCAAGTACATAGATGTTCTCGGGCTCCAGATCCCTCTGCGAAAAGGGCATAATCTCCTTGATCTCCGTCTTGATGGCCCCCTGAGGCGACTTGGGTGTGAGCGGCGTCTGTGGCCTTTGTTCAGCAGCGTTCCAAGACGGTCTTCGTAGCAGCGGCGCGAAAAAGGAGCTGCTCACCTGGAGTGCTTGACCCCAGCCTGCCTGTTGGCTGGTGGTTTGTTCGACTTTGTAGAGACGCGTGCGGTACTTGTCGCAGGTGGCTTTGTAGCGCCAGTGGTCTGCTGAGCGGGGGATAGCGGGACCCTTTGCTGGGACTGGAGAAGGCGGGAAAGTCTTGTTGAGGAAATCCTGGGGTTCGGCGCCTTCGTCGATTTCGTTGTAATCACCAGTAATGGCAAGATCCATACCCATCAGACGAGCGCCAGACACCTCTTCAGCAGAGCAACCACGGCCCTTCCAAAGGTAAACCCTGCCTGCGGAAGTACAGACCAGGTAAGGAAAAGCCGAGCAGAGGCTCTTGAGTGAGAAGTCGACTTCATCAAACGCGATATGACCCATATGGCGACGTCCACACAGCATAAACTCTTTTGACCCGGGCTTTGCACCCCGCCTGGTGATGACGATGCCTCCCAGTGCTTCAAAAAAGTTTGGTGTCTCCTGTCCTTGTCGGATGATCAGCAGCTGGGCTTGATGTTGACGTGCATGGTTCTTCGCGAAAAGCTGTACATCCTCTATGGTAGGTTCAGGGACACTGTTGCCAGCCCACAGGTAGACATCGGTATGTCTGCTATTCTTGAAATCTTCGTAGACGTGTGTACACAGATACATTGACTCTTGGAAAAGAATGTGCTCTTCTTGTGCTGGGATGGATGAAAATTTTCCGTCGCTTGTCACTTCGTCAATCTGCTTGCCCAAAGTCCTGATCTTTCCTGTTGAACCGAGATCAAATGGTGGCGACTTAAGAATGTGCATCGTGTCAATGTGCTCTGGTAGCTGGCCTTCGGTCACCGGAGCCTCGTCAAAGAAGTCTGCAAACATGCCATCGTTCTTCTTTGGCGATGCAACAGGAGGCTCAGAGAACGGCCTGTTTGCGCTCCCTGGTGGTGACAATGGCGTACCCTTGGGCAGCTCTGGGGTTGATTCTCGTGACCGAGATGCGACCAGTCCACCTAAACTGCCCAAGCTGAAACCCAGGCCAACAGGCTTTGGTTTTGGCGGCAGCGGCTTCACCTCCTCAGGCGACTGAGAGCTAGGCTGGGGGAGATCAGGTAGAGCCTTTGACTCTGTCTCGGGGCGAATCAAACCAGCATTCTGCATAGCAGCTTTTTCGTCTGCCTGTGTAGGAAGTTTGATTGGTGACTTGGCTCTCGCTGGCACGGGCGATGAGGCCGCAGACGACCTACCCCACATAGCGCTAGCGTTCTTGACGGATGAGAACGTTGTCTTCTCAGGCGACGATTCGCCTTCGGGTTTTGAGATCTCCACATTGGGGGTTGAAATCTCCCTGAGTGGCGTTGACCTGGGGCTCTCTGATGCTGGCTTGGGGGGTAACGTGGGCAATGGACGTGAAAACCGAGATTGAAAAGAAGGAGACGGAGACGATGGCTTTGGTGTTTCGACCTGGGCTGGTAATGGTGACTTTTGCGGTGTGCTGTGTGACCCTGAAACGCGCCTCTCCGACTCCAAGGACGTTGGTTTCTTCGGAATCACTGGCGATGAAGGCTTTGGGGAGGAGATGGATTCGGGTCTAGGTGAAGGCTTAGGAGAGTTGAAAGACTCTGGTCTAGGGGAAGGCTTGGGAGAGCTGAAAGATTCGGGTTTGGGGGAAGGCTTAGGCGAAGGCTTGGGGGAGCTGAAAGATTCTGGTCTAGGGGAAGGCTTCGGGGAAGGCTTCGGCGTCATCTGAGATCCAGAAACTCTTCGGTCTAGCTCAAGTGACTCTGGCTTTTTCGGAGGTTCAGGAGTAGAGGTTTTCCCAAAGTTGCCGGACGAAATACGTGGTGATTTTGCTGGTGTAGCAGGCTTCTCGGTCGATGACTGCCTGGCCGGCGTCCCCGCTACTCGTCGCTCCTCTGGTTTTCCGTTAGTTTTAGGAGGCTCAGAGCTAGAGAGAACAGGCTCAGAATTCACCAAGGGGAGAGCAGTAGCGGCGGCAGCAGGCACTTCCTCTTGAGCCTGTTCCGATTCAACAGCCGCTTTCTTCGAGGCCGGTGCCCTTCGTTTAGGTCCGCGGGCGCGACCCTTGGTCATGTGTTGCAATTCTGGCGCAGGTCCAGTTTTTTCAGCTTGCGTCGGTCTGGCGGATGACCCATCTACCTCAGCACTTGATGTAGATCTGTCAGTCGCTTGAGGAGGCGGGCCTCGAGCAAGCATGCCAGCCAATGCAGGATTGAAACGACTCGCCAGCTTGCCAGACATTGCTGGTTCTTTTTTAGCAAACAGAGGAGCAGGTTGAGCGGCCTGAGCGGCCTGCGCAGCCTTGTTTTCGGCCATAGCCCTGACAGCCCCGAGACTCTTCCTTCTGACCAGAGCTTCTGGAAGCGGCTCCTTTTCTTTGGGTGGGACGGTGGATCTAGCCTCGCTGTCTCTCCGTTGCAATCCTTTTTGCTTGGCAATGGCTTCTGGGGTGGGAGGAGATTGCTTTGATGAGCTGTCTGATGATTTCTTCAAGACCGAACCCTCCTCCTGGGCTTTATCAAAGATGGTTGATTTTCTCTTGATGAGGCTCTCTCGGAATTCATCCTTTCGGACTGAAGGCTTCGGGCCCCCAGTTATATTCAGAGCGTCCTTGCCTCTTGTAATGTTTTCTTTGAGAACATCAGGTGCAACGTAGTTTTTTGTTTCGGCCTTTCTTAAACGGCCAAAAACATTTTGGAATTCATTAACTTCATCCTTCTTGGAGCTGTCCGACACAGGCTGACGCGACTTGAGTCCAGCTCGGAAGTCTGTCTTCGGTGGCGATTCGGCCTTTGCAGGTGAAAAACTGCGACCAACATCTTTTGCGAATCGTGAGGCTACCGGCTTGGTTTCTGCAGGTGCTTGTTTTTCTTCAGTCACTGGCGCAGCCGCTGATGCTGGCACATCACCAGGTACCTGCTCAGGAGCATCTTTTGATGTCACAGGGTCTTCTGAAGATGGTGTCTCTTCCTTTGGCTCTTCCTTTGGCTCTTCCTTTGGCTCTTCCTTCTTGGTGAACAAAGGCTTGGGCACAGCCGCAGGTGCGGGGGTTGAGGAATGCTCCTTGAGTGTTTCCATTTTAGTGGGACTTGGCTCCTCCTTCTTAGGAGATTCTGATCGGCGGAGACCAACAGGCCTGAGTTGTACGTCCTTGATGGGTGATGTTCGGCCGGAGCCAGTGGGCTCACCGAATGGACTGGCTCTGCCCAGGTCAACACTGCTGCGCTGTTGCTTGATGCGATTGATCTCAGCCATCCATGCAGGCTGGGCAGGAGGAGCTTGCTTGGGTTTGGGAGACTCTGGCCTACTTAGCGCACTCTCCAGCCAGCTTGATTTGGTGGGACTCCATCGCTTCGAAGGACTTGGGGGCGAAGTCTCGTCGTGTGCTGCATCTTTGTCGCTGAAAGTTGTGCTGAAAGTTGATGCGACTGATTTGGCTCTGCTATGACGAGGCAGGGATGGCTTGACAAACTCATCCTTGGACACATTATCCTTGTCCACGCCAGTGATGGTCGCATTACTATGACTCGACGTGGGGCGAGTTGGCTCCATGGAATTATCTCTGGTCAAAATAGGTCGATCGATATTGGAGAGGGAGCCATAGACACTTGCACGGTTACTCAAAGTAGAATTCTGCCTGCTCAAGCCGGGTGGTGTTTGCGTGCTCCAACGCTTGCTTACACTATCACTGCGCTTGAGCATGGCACTCTGCACGAATCCACCCATGCCCTTTGTTGGCGACACGGAGCGCTCACGCTCTGGTGAAATCCTCCCCTGGGTAGGTGACATGGCGGGTGCGCGGGCTGCGCGTTCGCTGTCTCCATCATCGACTGACGCGGCCTGCTCAGAGGGTGGGGCGAACTTCTGGGAGTCCAAAACAGGCAAAGGTGTTCTCCCCTTTGCTACTGAGTCCGACTCGCCGCCCGAAATCGATGTGCTGGTAGAGAAGCGGTTGCTCATTACAGCGCTGCCGCGAACGGAGCCACCTCGTGCACCCGGTGAACTCGAGCGAGCACTTTCTGCAGGTGGGCTGCTCACATCTTGTTCTGCAGTCGAATCGCGTGACATGCCTGGCAGCTGCCTCCTGCCCGAAATGGATCCAGTCTCTGAAGCATTGTCGTCTTGGTTCTTCCTAAAAGCAGCTGAGCCCCTCTGGCCATCTGCCGTCTGCCGGAAGAAGGCTGGGTCCTTTGCGCCCAGCGAGGCTGCAATGGAGCTTCTGGACATGCTCGGCTCGGGCGAGGAGGGTTCAGGAGTGTTTGTAGAAGACGGGCGTTCGGGGGAGCGCGATGCTACGGAGAGCGGGCGTCGTATGCTGCCGGATTGTGGTCTCTGTTTCCATGATAATGTGCCGGACCTCCCCAAAGCTGCAGCGCTAGTACCGGGTTTCTTGGGCTCCATGTCTTCGAGGGTCAATGTTGTTGATGTCGATGTGGGCGGCGGGGTGCTGGTAAGTTTGTGCAGCGATTCGTCGCGAGCGGCATCCCGTGATGGGGGGCTCAAAGGAGGTGCAGGCGTGGCAGCCGCCTTGTCCTGGACAGCTTTGGAGGTGGGAGTGCCAGCGACAGAGCGTGGCGATTGTGGAGTGTATGGCTTGTCGGGAGAAATGGAACGGGCTCGTTCTGTTTGGGGACAACGTCAGCTAACTACTAGAACTGCGGCCATGTCTCTAGTAGAAAAAACAAACCTGCTCGTCGCGCTAGTCTCTCGCTGCGGCCCTGGATGAGCTCTTCTTCCAATTTCTTAACCCGCTCGGCGTCCTCTTGGTCGCGCTGGTCGCCCAAGCGCCGGATCCGCTCGACAAACTCAGACGGATCAACGTCTTTATCATCCGACGACATGGTTGTGACGCTAGAGCAGGTGAATGGGCAGGTTGAGGCTGCTCGGCAGTGAGGGTGAATCCCAGACGGATCTCGGAGCTAGACGATCGTTAAATTGCTTCGACTCGGTTACCTCATCCTTGGCTGAGGTTTCAGAAGCTGGAGTCACGTAGGGCTGCACGGGGTGAGGGGAGTGGGGGGACGATGGCCTGCGGGGGGACACGCAGAGGGACAGGTGGACAAGAAGAGAGCGAGGGATGCAGGACGTGAAGACGATGACGACGGTCTCTGAGCGTATTTGTTTATGCCATCGACGTTGAGGCTGCGACGCTTGCTCCACATGTTAGCGGTAGGACCTTGTCGAGGCCAATGGCGCTGCACTAAAACTAAAGCCCGCTTCTGCCCTCACCCTCGGGCTGCACTGCGCTGCATGCGGTGCGTTGTGCCCGGCCCCTTGGGCCTCCGGTAACCACATCCATCCTTCATCCTGTCAATACAGGAACAGCCGTGCTTTGGCGTCCTGTACCACCCATTCCAGCCCCTCGCGTAGATTCAGCCCAGTCATGGCGCTGCAGGCCATAATGTGCCACTTGTGAGTCTTGATGGCATCCAGCTGCAGACCCTGTGCTTCGTTAGTACCATTGGCCTGCCAACCACGCCCAACATTTTCGTCAGCCCCTCGTTGGAACCCACCTCACGAATCTCGTCCTCGGTCATGGAGCTGGGCACATCGCTCTTGTTCTTGAACACTAGCAGGCTGGCCCCGGAGAGGCGCTTGTTTTGGTCAGACGCGGTCGTGGCGGCGGCATCAAGTCTTGCAATATACACACCTCCTCCAGCAGCAGCCCGGCCAATTCCTGTCTGCAGTCTTCGATACGCTCCCGGTCAGTCGCATCCACAACCCAGATGAGCGTGTCTGTCTTTTCAAAATAGTTCTTCCAGTATGTCCGCAGCGTCTTTTGTCCGCCGACATCCCCTGACTTGGTCAGCATGCGCTCGGACATGACCGAGCAGCTCGACTAAGTACATATGTTCAATTTGTAGCTATTCCGTTAGCTCCAACTTGCACAATAAGCACGCCCTACATACCCGTCATAATCAATCGTCTTGATGATGAACCCGAGTGTCGGGCTGACGCTGTTGACATCCTCATTCATGATCTTCTTCACGATAGTCGTCTTGCCCGCATTGTCGAGACCCCTGGTGATGTCAGTCGGGAGCTTTTTTTGCAGCTCTAAGCATTCTGGAGGCACGAACAGCATCAGGATACGCATCTCTTTGTCCTTTAGACGCGCTTTCCGCAATATAGAAAGCATCTTGTACTGTTCAATTCCGAGTGAATGTTCCTGGTAGGCAGAAACAGCATGCTGAGAGCCCGCTTCCCAGGCCTACTTTCAGCGCGCTAAACCTTTTACGGGTCCCTGCATACGACCTCGACGCACTACACCACTTCACTGTAAAACCGCTCTCTTACTGAAAATGGGGATTGCGCTGGTTCAATGGAACGGGTTGGTATAAATTATTTGCTGTTTACTCGTCTGAGAAATTGTGGGGAGTGCCAACCTTGCAACCGTGGTACAGCAACAATAGCTTTATTGTCCACCCACGCTCTTGCCTGTAGTGAGTATTGTTGCTGCCATTTTCAGGCGCGTTTGCACTCACATGTTATAGGCGGTTAAAAAATCGGCCTATAGCAGTGAAGGCAATCAAACCACTCTCACCTTATTCATTAGGCAGCCACATCAAACCGAGTTTGCTCTCTTCGACTACAACGTTTACTTCTCTAGTACTGGTCGATTTGTTTTCTGTCTACCACCACCCTTTGACTCCTCTCTTTACCCTGACATACAAAAGCACAAACACCACCATGACCACAGCGGCGAGGGCTCAGTGGCTGCACACCGCACCACCGCCGCCGCATGAGCTCGAATCTAAGCTGCTACCAAGCAACGCGCATACAAATATCCCAAAGCAACACACTAGCACAGCCATGACTTGGCAGCAGATGGAGGACTTTCCACAGTACTCGGTAAGTCGATCCGCCTGGCTCTTCTTCCACAGCTATTGGCTAGTATTAAGCTACAATAGAAACCTCGCCAGAACTACCGTAATCGGCCTCAGAAGAAGCAATGGCACAATGACAACAACACCAACAAGGAAGGGCATGTAGCAGTGAAAGATGGTGACAAGAATGCACCAGCACAGGCAGCTACCTCATACCCCACTCCCCCCACCAACACGCATTTGTCGCAGGACAAACCTACGTGCAATACAAAGCAAGAGCCAAAAGAGGCCAACACGCGTCTGTCACATGATGAATTCATCCCACCCCGTGTGTCAGACGAGTACATCCCGCCTCATATGCGCAAGCACTTGATCCCACCCCACCTGCGGGACCGTACTTCTGTCAAGGGTGCAGGAACAAACACAGGAAATGGCACTGGCGCTGCTAATCTCTCGCCCGCTTCCTCGGCTACCACTAAATCCACCGCTTTCACCAAGCCCGAGTTCATTCCGTAAGTTCATCATAGAATTCCATGACTCAAACCATTAATTTCTGTATCACTGCTCTTCTAACACGGTTTTAGAGCTCGCACTGCTCTGCGCCATGTGACGCCACCTTCGCCTGCAACCACGCCATGCGAGCCTGCAGAGCATGAGAAATCAAACGCAGCCATACCTAGAACTTTTCAAAATGCGTGGGATCATCAGCCCGCAATCAAACAACCAGCTGATAGTTGGGATAGTTGGGGTCAGCCTGTATTCAAGCAACAAACCAATATCTGGGACCAGCCTTCAGTCAAACAACCAGTCGATAGCTGGGATAGTTGGGGTCAGCCTCTAATCAAGCAACCAACTGACTTCAAGGAGCAATCTCCTGTCAAAAAACCTAGAAACCCGCGAGGCCCGCGCCGTTCGCAACCCCACAAAAAGCATGTCTGGCCAAAGAACAAGGATATGAAGTACATTCCCACAAGCGACGATGGCGGCGTCAAGTGGGAGTCGGACAGCAATGGTGACCCGGACTATGATGTCAAGAAACTCCTAGATTGGAATGGCGATTGGCTCCCTCCTCCCGAATCATGGTGTGCTCGCAGATCTTGGGACGACCGCCACTTTGGAGAGCATATAGCACAATGGCTCAATCGACTCGCCCCGGAATGTGTTGGAGCTTTGTACTACCCCCTGAAGACATTTAATCCTGAACAGGGACCTTGCAAACAACTAGCACCCCGTTACTGGCTCCAGGCCAGGGTCGAGGGCACCAGTCTGAGAGAGTCTTGGAAAATAATCTGCGCTTCACAACCAAAACCACTGGACGACGATATTATAGATTCTCCCCCATGGTGGGAGCTTTATGAAGATGTTGTCTACACCGAGATTATACAAAAGGAGGGTCAGGAGAGCCAAATCCATCATGCAAGCTCTTACCTCAACGCACTACCGGAGCCAGAAGCTAAGCTCGACCTGACCGATCCAGAGAACCTTGGACCTCCTGGTCATATGATTTCCGCCGCAGACAGGATGCTAGAACTCCATCAAAAGAGGGAAGAAAAGCGACGTCGCATGTTGGTCAGAATTCATCGTCCAATTCCCAAACCGACAATGCCAGTCATCACAGCAGAAGACCGTAGCTTGCATCCCCGTCTCAACATCTACATTCGCCCCGTCCAGGCAGCCGATGTTGCTGGGATCATGGTAAGCCCGCCTCTGCACAACTTAGCGAGTTGTATTTTTTCTCATACTGAGAATGATGTGGATCTCATGAACTAACATTCTTGATACTTAGGAGATCTACAACTGGTATGTTGAGAGGACAATCCATGTACCTGAGTTCGACCCACGCACCGAAGCCCAGATACGCCAGCGAATCAATACCATCACAAATGCGGGTCTTCCATATCTGGTTGCGATCTTGAAGAAAACTCCATCGAAACCCACCCCTGGGTATGTAAGCGAGAAGCTGGTAGGGTGGATTAGCTTGGACGAGTACTGCAGCCAGTTGAGCATATACCGCTATACCTTCGACATGCAACTTTTCGTCCACCCTGGACACAGAAGTAAAGGAACTGCAAAGTGCCTCGTGGATAAGCTTTTGGATATGGCAGACACAGGCTACCGTGTCCGCGGTGGATATCAGTACGTCAACGACTACGAGTATCTCAAGAGTGGACCGAGAAGAGTCATCAAGACTATCCTGCTTAACGTTCATCATGAGAACGGCGAAGACGCCGACAATGAGTGGCAGGCCAAGTTTCTCAACTTTTGCAAGTTCCACCGCGTCGGTCGACTCCCAAAGGTGGGCTACAAGAACGGCAAGGTTATTGATGTTTCCATCTATGCGCACCACACCAAAGAGGACATTGATCCCGAGGTCCGTCCTGCTGTCACAGGGTAATTCGATCCCGATGCGGCTCGACCACAGCCCAACAGCTCAAGTGGCTGATAAAATGATGCCCGCGGCAATTCAGATACTGCATGACAGTTCCTACGGGAGCATCCTTATATCCGATGCAGCAGCCTGCTCTTCTGTTGACCGAATCGGGTCATCATACTGTTCTTCTTCTGCTTTGGATACACAATAAAAGTGCTTTACGACATACTTTACTTGCTTTTAGTTATTACCACACCTTTGATCAGGATCGCGAGGGCTGTGGCTGGCGACTATCCTTGCTCTTCCTGTTTCCCCCTTTGCTTTTGAAGGAATGCCTATGACGGATGACGAAGTCATCGCCCATAGGAAGCGGATGAATACTTGTCGCTTTCTGAGCTTCAAATGCACACTGCTTCACATTTTATACAGTATATTCACTCTCTCCTAGATAAATGCACTGATACTTTGATAAATGCTGCGGTGTTTCTATGTGACTTGTGAGATGGTGGTGTCGATCTCCTGTCGCGTACCGCACCCCGCCAATTCTGTAACGCGTCAAACCTCCCACACCCATGAAGCCGCCAGTGACGTCACAACCCCGAAAGCTTGATCCGCCCTGTAGCATATAACCATGCCCAGGGCCAGTTCAGCTCTAACCCATCTAACATAAATCACAGGCCTGCATGTGAGTGAGCACTATTCCCTTTTCCTTATTCATCCCTAGCTCATACGAAATACTAGTTATTTGCATTTATCCTCCAATTCGCCAAACAAACACCCGAGGCTATCCAGAAGCCCCTGATTTCCCAGACCAAAGGAACCGTTTTTCTCGTCTTTTCCCTAAACAAGAAAAGAAAATAGCACCCGTGTCCTAGATAGTATTTTCGCAACAGTACAAGAAGAAGAACCACCACCACCACCACCACCACCAGCAGTAGCAACAATGGCGCAAGACAAGGACCAACAGTCGCAGCAAGACCACATCCCGACCGAGTCTCAAGACGCGACTCAAGAAGAAGAACAAGCCGGGTCCAAGGGCCTTCTAAGTGCCATTGGCGACCCCGTCGGTACGTCTGACTTATCCTCACTTCATCCTTTCCTTTGCTTGGCCAAACTAAAACTCTCTCTCTCTCCCTTGGCAGGCAACGTACTCAACACCGCGCTCCGCCCCGTAGGCGCGCCTCTTGAGAAATTCGTGACAGGCCCACTGGGCGAAGGTCTCGGCGGCACAACGCGATCTGCTCTCGGCCCGCTGCTGGGCCACGATGAAGAGCGCTCCGAGCTGCTGGGCGGCAAGAATGTAGATAGTTACAGCAAGCCGGAGAAGATTGCGGGAAAAGAGCAGACGGGGGATAATCCGTTGGGGCTGGACCAGACGGGAAGGTGGGGATTCGAGGACGAGGGGAAGAAATGAGTGTGTGTGTGATAGAGAGTTATTGATACAATGAGCAAATGAATACTTTGTTTCTTTTCTTTTCTTTTTCAAAACATCTCGCTCATACCGCTATCACCCAGTACACCTCGTTCATCATAGTACGAACGCTCGGCTTCCCGCGCCTCTCGCTTGGATCGAAACGTATCGTCTAGTCCTTGCAGTGTCCCCGTGCTCTCGCCGAAGCCTTGTTCTTCGGCACCCGGTATGGGTGTACGGCCGGTCAGAATATCGTACAGACTATCGTCGGATGTCTCGCCTGCATCTTCGGGCTGTGCTTCGGGCTCATGCTCAACTTTGACTTGGACCGCGGCCTCATCTTGTCCTGTTTCTTCTTCCTCTTCCTGTTCCTCGTCCTGGTGCTCAAACTGTGGACGTGTCTGGCCTTTTCCGTCGGGCCAGACGAGGATGGAGACTTGGCTGTGGGAAAAGGCGAAGCAGGGTTTCTGGTGCGCAGGCGAAGATAGCCAGGATGCTGTCCAACGGGTGGGGGCCGAGATGCTGGGTTTAGAAATGTGAGAGGCGAGGGAGATGATGGCGGGTGGGCGTTGCGATGTTGAGGATGCGCCGTTTGTGGACGACGAGGATGCGTGATGTGCGCGTTGGAAAGCCGTGTACAAGTATACAGTAGGTTCGTCATGCGACGTTTGGATGAGGAGTTGATTTGGGTCGCGAGGATGCCATAGCAGCGCTTTTACGGGAGCGTACATGATGATGATCGATCTGGGTCTCAGACTTCGCAAGTCCCAGATCCACACTGTGCATGGGGTGCTGTCATCTCTGCTCGCGCACATGGTTCCTTCTGTGTTGAAACTTAGCATGCCGATTCCTTGCTTTAGAAGTGCATTTTCGTTCTTTTCCAAGGCGGCTTTTGGTGGCGTGGCGGGCTGCGGTGTGACTATGAAGCTACGATTGCCTTGGCCGTCAACTTGCTCTGTGTACACAGGCGCGCTAGGTACGTCTATGACGGCTGTGTGATCGAGGAATACGATGGGTGCGAATGTGCGTGTAGAAAGGATGCGAACACGGCAATCCCAACCACCAACTGCAAGACGCTCATGTCCAGGAACCCATTCCAGACTCTTGATACCCAGGCCTTCTACGTCCCATTCACTGACCTCTTCGGAAGCCTCACGGACTATCGTGCGGTACAGGTGTCCATCGGCCGTGTATATGCAGAGTTTGTACCCGGCGGACGCGGCGTCCCAGATAGCCAGCCAGCGGCCGTCACGACTCCATCGCAGACCTGCAGCATCTGTGGTAGGGAGTTCGACTCGGTTGAGAACTTTGTACGTATTTGGAGCAAGCAGCAGCAGGATATCGGTTCCTGACGCGCGACACAACAGTGCTAGCACACGGCCCTGTCCTCGTCCGCCTCTTTGTCCCGCATCGTCCGCCTGTCTGTACCCCCAGCCCTTGCCATCTTTACCAGGAAACTTTGGATCTCGGATTTCCACTGTCCTACCTGTCTTCAAGCACCATACCTTGATGCATGCGGTAAAGTCGCTCCAGACAAGCACCTCGTCCTCGTTTCCTCCAAATTCAACGTGCACATTCCTGCCCATGCCCCCCGAGCCATTGCTAATCACAGCATTCCATTTCTCGTCGCGGAGATCGTAAACGCGCGTCGTTTCTTCGTCATGTATGAGGATGCGATTCGAACGAGGGTGGGGTGCTCGTGATGAGCGGCGGGTAGGCGTGGTGTTGGGTGAAGACGTGGGCGTTGATGAGTTCAAAGACGGGATGGTTGCGGGGGACCAGGCAATCTTCGAAGTGCGCAGGTCATGGCTGGATGGAAGTGCTATACTACGCACCACTTCAAAAGTGGAGAGGCATTGTATTTGTAAGCGTGCTCCATGGACGCATGCTGTATGTGTCGCCGTTGGTGATGGGACAGACAGTGTTGTGGCTGGCCAGGATCAGTTACTGTTACGTAGTATAAGATTTTGGTTTGCACAATAATTACACTTGAGCTGCTGAGATACTTCCATGTTCTCCATTTCGTTGGACATGGAGGGGTGGTCTGGGGCGGCTTTGCAACGGCGATGTTTGCGCCGAGTAAACAAAAGGGAGAGACGGACGTTTGACCAATCAGCGCTCAAAGCGGCCGCAACTAGCGTGAATGCCTTTCAGCTAGCCTTCTTCCTGTGGCGGTTCATATATTCATGCATTCTACACAGGGTTGACTTATGACAATTGGTTGATTCACATGACCCCATTCTGCTCTTCAGCGGAGAAAAGCTACTTTCTATCGCACCTGACCACAACAGCAGCAAGGGTATTGATATGCATAAACAGCGAAACAAACAGGAACAGACAAAACGTCCTGG
This sequence comes from Curvularia verruculosa, assembly GCA_036172615.1. Classification (NCBI taxonomy): domain Eukaryota; kingdom Fungi; phylum Ascomycota; class Dothideomycetes; order Pleosporales; family Pleosporaceae; genus Curvularia; species Curvularia verruculosa. The sequence continues at coordinate 16,617 of JAWDHC010000409.1, forward strand.
GTATAGCCGTCAGAAAGAGAGGGCATATCCAATATAGAAGCACAGCAGAGTGAAGAAAAATTGTATATATGAAAAAAGAAAAAGAGAATGCCCAAACGCTTGCGTGCTACATCAATCGATTCCAAAGATACATCCGTCATTATCTTCACTGCTAACGTCTCTGGGACGCTCATGTGCTGTAAACAGGAGCCTTTATCAGAACCGTCTTGCCACGGATCTGCACTGCAACTCCGACGGCCAGGCGGACCCGAGGTGGTGCAGACTCGTCTTTTGCACCACTTGATCCACCTGCTGCGCTTGGTGTCAGACTCTGCTGGCTACCTCCTTGGCCCAGGGATGATTCCCGCTTGCCGAGGGAAGCGGGGGTAGCTCCCGCCTTCTTTACAGCTCCAAATCCAAACATGCTCCGTTTTTTGTCTTCTTTAGGGACCTGCCCCCCCTGTGCTTGAATTTGATCTTGCTCCGCAATCGAGACGTTGTCATCATGTTTCGATGCCATGCTCCGGATCGAAACTCGGTCAGCGTCATCCAGCTCTACAATGGGTGCTGTCAAAGCGGGGATACCAGACTCAATCTTCATCAAGTCGCTCACAATGCCATGGCCAGGCGAGAAGTACTCAATCTGTACTTCTCGGCTTTCAAGTGGCAAGTGCTGTGCAATGCTGATAGCCAGCTCGATAATCATTGGGACGCCTCCATTGAGGTCTGGAGGGGCCGGATCATTGAGGTGCATCTGAATAGACGCAATCAGCTTTTCGTTGAGCGTTGCAGTCAATGCCTCTCGATAAGTAGCAGCCTGTGGAGCTCTCAAAGTATCCGCAAGACCTTCCAGTGTAGCCAGCCGCCAGTTGACAATCTTTGCAGCAAGCGAATCTTCATCTTCAGAGCTGTGACAAGGGGGCGCAAATCTCCGGATATTCGACACAATCGACTGCAGTTGTGTTGAAAAGCCTGGCTCAAGATCCGGATGGAAGTATTTATCGAATATGTTCTCCACTAGCCAGTGTGAGATGAACGCACGGCCAACTGCCGTCATCTCCTGCTTGCCAGTTTCCACAGCGGTCTTGTTGACCACTGGATGTAGCCATTGTGGTATCGACTTCCAGTCCTTACGTATGGAGAAAGACAGTTGCGCTATTAATCCGTCCAAGCGGTTGAAGCGGGTTGAATATTCACTATCATCCCACGAGGTGCGTGAAAGAGACAGGCGCTGGTTTGCAAGGGTGTTTTGCAGCTGGTGCACCTGTGTTTGCTGTTCGAAAAAGTACCGTTTTACTTTTTGATACTTTTCACCTATTGGCCTGTTAATGCAATCGTCTTTGTGTGCTGAAGCATCGTACTTACGCAAGACTTCATGTTCCTTGATCATCTTTTCAATATCTTCTTCTGTCATATCGGACGCCGAGGGGCGTGGTGGGGGTGTTGCTCGCCCCATTTCTGAGTTCTGTTGGCTTTGCTTCTCGGGCCGATATGGCTGTCCTTGAGAGGCTGTCGGCACTACGTTCGTGTCAAACGTTGCGAGGCCTGGAGACGTAGCGGGCTGGCCGAGAGTCTGACTCTGAGCAGCAGGCGGTTGGAGTTGGGATGACTCTTGAGGTGGTGCCCCTGGCTGTGGTTGATTACCCTCGTTGACTTTCCTCACTGTGTTCCTGCTGTTGTTCTGACCGCTGGGCGTCATACCCTCTTGCGCTTGCTGATTTGATGTATTATTCTGAGGATGTAGATCCGAAGACTGGGGATGCTTTGCTTGCGGCGATTCGTGGTGTTGGTATGGCGCGGGTTGAAGAGGCGATGGCGGGGCAAGCTGATGGGACGAGGGAGGTCGGCGTTGTTGGGACTGCTGTTGCTCAGTGGTTTGCTGTAAGGTTGGAAGATTCTGCCGGACCGTTTGTGAGTGGTGCTGTTCAGTTTGGCGCTGGTCTGACTGGGGCTGAAGCTGAGATGCAAAGTGAGGATGCTGCTGATGGTGCACCCCTTGTTGCGATTTTTCCAGTGACGGTTGGTTCGGAGATAAGGGGGATTGCTGCTGCTGCTGCTGCTGCTGTTGTTGTTGTTGTTGTTGTTGTTGTTGTTGTTGTTGTTGTTGTTGTTGTTGTT
>JAWDHC010000410.1:0-18699 GCA_036172615.1 Curvularia verruculosa
GGGGGGCTTAGATCTTGGCCCCATGCTCGTCGTAATCTCGGCTGTCACTGCTATACTGACCAGTACGTGTTCTATTTTGTGAGAGTGTTGTAGATGTGTGTGCGTGCGTATAAGTCTGTGTACCTATGTGCGGGAGGTGTCTATAATCGATGCGACACACCTGGTTGATCGGTGAGGGGGGAAGAATAGAGTATGCAGTACCAAGTAGACGCTCGATTGGCGAGGACGGGGAACGCGCGGAAGAGGCCAGCCTGATGTGCTCGGCCTGAGACAAGACTGGGGGCGATCTTCTCTCGACGCTATTCGACAGCTGACTAGGTGATTGTGACTGCATGCAAAATGTCTAGTGTGATGGCTGTGATGGCTTGTGAGAGGTGTGTTGATGGCTTGGGTCTAGACAATTCATTCACCCTACTACGCCGCGTGCGTATGAGGCTGTCTATCCGAGCCATGGTAATATTGGTGGCCGCATCAACGGCCAACACGCTTCGCGCCTCACTTTCCCCGAATTAAGCTTTCAGACGTTGATATATCCATATGTATATTTTAAATTCTGTGTCCCGATCATCGTAGCGCATCGGCTTCTATCATCCGATGATTTCTAGATGTGTTGGAGATCATTGTCGGGGATTCTGTTGGATTGCGGTCGTATTTTGATCCCCCCCCGTTTTGCCGTACAACTGCATGTGCCACAATATGCAATGACGGGAGGGAACATGTCCCGACACTGGAAATTGCCGTGATTTAAGACGAGGCCAGTTTTGCTATGAAACGCCTTCGCCGTCGCTTCGACGAAGCGACCTAGTTCGCGAAGGAAAAAAAGTCCCTACCGAGTAATGCCCATATCCACCCTGTTGCCAAAGAGAGGATATTCATGCGTAGCGCGGGTTGGACAAATAATAACCATGCAACAAGGTTGAATGCGCAAGTCATCGTTTCCGGCCTAGCGGGCCATCCGTAGCAGAGCTTTTTACATGATGACATGCTCATGATGTTCACAAGCGCGTCTGAGATTCTGGGTTAACGACCAATAATTCGAACAAGAGGGACCCAACTCGACGTCCTTTGTGGAAAAGGGCCCAGAATTGATCGCCGCCCCGTGTGCTCAGCAGGGGGGATGAAGCTCATGAACATGTGCGGAGAATACTCCGGAATGCCTGGATCAAAGTGCTCATTCCCGTCAATATCCACCACCACGTTGGAGCGATGCCCAACGTTTGCCGTTCGCTTTTTCTTTTAAGCTTGCTGCGGTTGGCGCGTGGTCGAAGCGTGATTCGTATTTATCAGATCGAAGATTGGAAGGCACCAAGTTCCGTGATGCACCATCAGCTGAACGTACTACACGTGCAAGGGTCGCTTTGCGAAATCATCCCGACATGATCACCCCAACTGGGTGCTCCTGCAGCCGACTCGAGTCATGTCAGATGGCATGTCTTTGCGAGAGCGAGGAGGACAAGGCCATCTCCCTTATCTCGGCATTAGATGTCCGACCTTGGTCCCTCGCGTCCCCCCTAAGCATGTATGTACGTATGATCTACGCAGGCAATTCTGCGCGCCCTCTTCCGACAAGGTCCAATTCGGAGTAATCCACGGCTGGCTGGTCTAATACTCCGAACTATGTACGAATGTATGTATGGTGCAGATGACTTTGTTGGAACAGGTCACCAGTGAGACCATGCGGGCCCCTGCTGAATCGCTATTAGTCGTAGGACTGGGCTTGCCGTATGGTGAACGAAGCTTTTGTGCAGCGCCCCGCCCCGCCCTGTTGAGCAAAGTATTGGCCGCGAAGACGTCACGCGTTGGCGAACAACACGCGCGTTTTCAATAGTGGATAATGTCATCACGTCTCCAGGGTCCAAAGCTATGTGCACTGACCGGAAGTTTCGTTTATTTTTTTTATTTTTTTGCGCAACGCTGCAAAAAGGTACCTGGGGCCGGCGGCAGGATCGGCCATCTTTCGCAGGCATACTGGCTGTCAGAAACTGGCCGACCAGAGACGCCGACAACTGCCATTTGATGTCTGGCAGATTCGTACACAAGTACGTAGGCTGAATATACGCGTCGCTATGTTTGGGGTAGAGGTCATGGGATGGAGGTCGAGCCTGATTCGATACCGGCGACTCAGTCGCCAGGGTTACATACATAGTATGTACATGTGAGGTTCGCTTGGGTTTGGGTTGGAGATGAGTGGAGGCGAGCATACCAAAACGGCTACGGTTCGCGACGGTTTAGGCGACGCGGCTGGTTTGACAGGAGGAGGGTGGCAGGGAGTGTGAGTGCGGGATAGACCGCCAGCGGCGGCTGACGCTTTTGCGGTGAGTATGATAGACAGTCCGTCTTGTTGGTGGTTTGATGGACTCCAAGCGTGGCTAAGAGATGCTAAAAGCAGCCGGGCAAGTTTAGTATGATGAGTCCAGGGGAGGCGGAGGGTGGAAAGGGAGGGCAGGCCAGGAATTGGAGCGGCTTGGCGATTTAGCGGGGAAATCTCCGGCGGGATACGATGGACCGCCGCCGTGGAACTAAGATGTGACTATGTCATTGGCCGCACCCGTCGCTAAGCCCTACACATGTTTGGTCCTGCTGCCTATGTGCGACGACTCGCAATGTATCTACGTAGTGGGAGCAAAAATGTTCGAATGCATGCAGAAGAAAAAAGGTCCATGGCCAAAACAAAATAACAGCTCCCTTTGCATCCACGTGTCTGTGTTGCGCATCCAGCAAACCATGGGTCCGCAAAAGAAGACCCTTTTTTGGTCCAAAAGTACGTACTCATGACGAGTCTTGGTTTGGACGATACATACGTATCTAGGGATGTACATACTTTGCCATGCCAATATACGGTACATACGCACATGGTACTGGCACTACTAGGTGTGTGTGTGTGCGTGCGGCAAAAAGCGGCAGAGCAGTCAGTCAGGCAAGACTTTGTCATATTTTCTTTTTTAACAGACCAAAGCCAAAGGACCCGTTTGATTTGTCATTTACACAAAACAACACTTGAGGCAAACCCTTTGCGGGGGGAAGGCTCCGCCACCACAATCCTTTGCCCCATTTTGCACCATATTATCCGTAAAACCACAACAGGATTCAGGGCCAAAAGTAAAATATAGGAAAAAAAAAACACCAACAATAATGAATAGTAATCAGCAAGAAAAATGTAACAGGGATGTCTGTATACATGCGGCGCGCGATAAGGCAGGTGGGCGTTTCCAGTAGCCAAGATCATCAGCGCCCATGTATGAATGTACAGGCCCTGGCCACCTCACCGATCAAGGAGATATTGCATCGTGAGATTAGTGCGTAATCATATCTTGTTACGTTACATTAGTGCTAAAAGACAAGATGCGCCCCCGTCCTCGTTTGGATAGACTTTGGGGCCATCCGGGTAACCGGCATCGTCTTTGGGCGTTTGTGCATCATGTGCCGTGCGGCGTGCAGTGTGGGAGCAAGAAAAACGAAGCAAGAGAGAGCCACAGGGAGCGAAACGGCTGAGGCGCGGTGGTAAAGGGCAGGGTGGGAGGAAGAGAAGAAAAAAAAAACATCAAGTGCCTGCTACAACACACGCACACACGCACGCAGATTGCCCAGCCATGTGGCCGGATGGGATTACCCCTCTTGGCCGTTCCGTCAGACGCCACAGGCATTTCGGCCGAGCACAAGCCCGCTTATGCATCCACCAGCATGGGTCGTGGGAAGGGGACCTGCGCATACACAGCACAGCCAAAAGAAATAAAAAAAAAACACCACAACCTTTGAAGCGGCAACGGCTGGATGGGACAAAACGCGGAGAAGCTAGCCGCCTCCACTAACGATTGGGCTGCCTGCTTGCGTGAACGGTGTCTGAGGGTCCTTTGAGATCTAACAAAAAGCATTCATACATGGGTCGACGAACAAGAAGAAGAAATCGCCAAGAAGGCCCTTGACCACATCGGTGAATCAGCCTACAATCATCAGCACATGTTGCAGAGCCCATGCCGCCAGCTAGGGACTTTGTTGCGTCGAATCACACCAATCCTTACGCCTTTGCTTGGTCGTTTATCCAGCTCGCGCGTAGATCTAGACCCCACATCTCGTAGCAACCGCATACACCACCGCCAACCACCCCCGTCTAGTCTGATCGGTGAGAGAAATGCAAAATGCCATACCATCCAATCTTCGAGGTATACCCACCATAGCAGTTGACATACTTTCTCCTGAAAAGTTTGCATGTGGCAACCCTGATCCACGACGCAGCAAGACTGCAAAACAAATCATACACACACACACACACACACACTCTCTCTCTCCATGTTGGGTTTACTTTGAACGGTACAAAACAAAACCCCCTGGTAATAACTCAAAAAATAATAACAACAGATTGATTCTTAGACCAATACACAGTGGGATATATAGAGAAGTATATAGAAATGATGAGAAGTTGCGTAAATCTTCTTTCAGCGCTAGCCACCCAATGATGATGATGATAATCTTGTTTTCCTTGCTACGTGCTCGTACGTATGGTTACATATACAATGATGGCCGTCGGCGATGGGGGGGAATATCGAGGAGAGAAATAAAATAAAATAAAAGAATCCATAGAAAAAACAAGTAACAGAAAGCAATGCGCCAGGGCCAAAATATGCAAGTCATTATGCACAGTCCCAGATCTGTATCGGACCAGATCGCCCGTGACGGATAGCGACAAAGTCGGGAAGAGGGAGGGTGTGCACACATGCGTCAGCGCATGCGGGTATCGCTCCATGCGGCAGGATATCGGATCTGAGAGCAGGTTTAGAGACCGCCACCGTGCTTTGCTTTTTTGCTTTCCGCCTAACATCATTCTAGACCCTGTTGCCGCTGAACATTCCGAAGGATTTCCAGGTCCATGCGGAGAATGGGCGAGTTTGGCGCAACATCCTCAATCACATTGATGGTACGCTTGAACAGGGCCGAGAGGGTCGCCTTCGTAAGCCAGGTATCGCTTGGTAGGAGAGGGTAAAGTTTGGATTTGTACACCGAAGCCAGGACAAGCATGTTGCCGAATTGCCTATATTCTGTGTTAGTTGACTCATAACAGAAATGACACAGATGCAACAAAAGTAAAAAAAAGGACTTACGCATGAAGTGTGCCAAAAATGTTCGTCACCACAAGCCTCTTCTTTCGTGTCGGCGTAAAGTACTGGTAGTTGCTACCAGGTTCCTCACCCACACGGTCAAACGCAATTGTGCTGTGAATCGCGCTATTAATACATTGACAGGCGACCTTGATAATCTTCTGCTGGTCCTCGTTCAGCTCGACCATCTGCACATTCCTGTTGGGAAGGGGCTGGCCGTATGGCGATGGCGAGCTGTGCTGAGAGGCGCCCGTGCTGCCTGGAGGTGGGGGCGGGAACTCCAACACATGACTCGCGAGCTTCAGGTAGGGTCGCAGCATCATGTAGAGACCACCATAATATTTGGCGCGCACACGAGCAATGTTGAGATCAGTCGAGGGGTACTCGTCGTCGGACCACGCGAGCTCGGGTGAGAGGAGTTTCCTCCAGTTTTCCAGCACGCCCACATGTGTGAGTGCGTGATAGGCCACTTCCTTGACGTTGGTGGGGTCAAAGCTCATTCGTCCGCTGGGTCCGTACAGCGCATTGTGCGCTACGTTCAGAATCACTCGCAAGAACGTTTGCGTAGAGTAGAGCTTCATCATCAAATCGTTCCTTGGGCCCGACGTTATGTCTTCTGGTTGCGCAGAATTGTTGTCTTCTTGGAGCCAAGTTTCGTTGACACCTTCAGGGTACATAATGTCACTTTGGTGGGCTGAGATGCCAGAGGGTGGTAGATTGCTCATCTCTGCCAGAATGTCGCTAGAACCATGTTAGCAAATGCCAGGGAAATCCTTTCAGACGTTGTGGAATCACTTACGATTCGAGCTGCAGTGCCGTCCAATAAACACACATGACTAGATTCAACCGATATCGTTCCTTGGGACTCCAGTATTGCCTCTTCTCGTTGTTCACACGAAGAAGCTTGGAATAGTCGGCCTTGATAAGAACCAGGGCGATTCGGCATGCATTGTTGATCCAACTCCAACTCTCCAAGACTCGCGCAAACTGACTGAGGTAAAGCGCCGCCAGAAGCATAGCTTGCGCATGGGCAGTTGTGTTTCCTCCTTGCTGATTTCCAAGGATATCCGTGGCATACGCGTAGTAAGCCATGCCAGGGAGGATGTCAATGTTTCGTGGGCGGCTATCTTCAGACGCTTCGCTGGCAAAACTGCCGTTGGCATTCGGAGAATTGCGGATGTATCCGTATTCGGAGTGAATGTAAGGGTTTCGGTCGTTTTGCGGCGCAGGCAATGGGTCCGTGTAGGAGCACACCTTGCCAAGAGCCAGAACAAGGAGAACGATAGCATTACGCAGCGAACGCTCAATCTCTCCTCTGGCTGATGGGAGGCCGTCCAAGCCACTGGCCGAGCGCTTTCGCTTGATTCCAGGGTTGAGCTGATGCACTCCGTTGACAGCAGGCGATCGGACACCAGCGCCACGTGACTCAGGACTGTATTGATCGCTGAACTCTCTGAACATGCGCTTCAGTTTGACCTCGTTGATAAACGGGTGGAACATGTGCATGCTGTCCATGTACGACTTAAGCAGCTCAAACATGACATGACGACGGAAGTCAGGGCGGCCGTCTGGACCAAGGCCGCTCTGGTAACTTTCGCGCGGTGTGCTGCTGGGCTCAGAGGGACTTTGGTGGTCATAGGGCGGGTGGCCCCACAAACCATCTTTGCCTGGTGCTGGAGAGGCTGCGTCGGAATCGTTGCTGCTCTCCGGACTGCCGGGCCCTTGGGCGCCGTCATTAAGGTCTTGGCCCTCGCCAACGCCCCAAACGCGCAGCAGTCCACGATCCTGTTCCAGCTGCATCGGGTAGTCCGACACTTCGCGGCCGTTGTCCGTCAGTCGTTTCAAGTAAGGGATGCCTTGATAGAAGATGTTCATTTGCGACCACTCTTCTAGAAGCTTGTGTGCAGGGGTGGTGTGGTCTCCTTGGAGACCCGCCTGTTCTTTGGGGCCAGTTTCGGTAGCATGGCTGCGATCGGTCCGCACGCTTTCGGCAGGTGTTGCGGGTTGCTGTGGAGGTGGTGCAAACTGCGATTCTTGTTTAATCGGAGCGGGCGCATGAGTACCCAGCGGCGACAGTGTGCTCGAATGGGCAACGACGGGGGATTCCATCTTGAGGTTGTTCACTCGAGCCATCTGGCCCCTTCCTTGGATAGGTGTGGGCCATCTGGATGCGCTCTGGTCCCGCTGGGGGGCGGAAAAAGAGGCTTCAGGCGAAGCGTGGTTGGACATCATGTCGTTGCGCGTCGGAGGCAATCTGCTCTCGACGCCTTGTTTCCACGTATTGAACTGGTCCACAAATTGCGAGAGGACATCTGATATGTTATTGACGCTCTCTTGAAGCTGCATCATGCTTCTGTCTTGCCTACGGAGCGTCAGTGGAAGGGAGACCAAAATAACAAGCGGAGGCGGACGCACTTGGGTGGCGGAACATCTTTGTACTGGCAGTCAAAATTGTTCTCTCTGCAGAATTGACACGGACGGGCTTCGTCACACTTCTGCTTTCGCGAGCGGCAGTGGTTACACGCCTGAGTGGCTCGGACCTGCTTTCTTCGTATTTGCTGTGTTGCACCATAATCGTTCATATAAGGCGTGGGCGCGTAGGGTGTCACTGGCTGGGGATACTGCTGGGTAGGTGGTGGCGGCTGCGCGTGGTATGGCGGTGGTCCATTGGGGTGGGAGGGACTCATAGCATGGCTGTAGCCATTCGCCATGTTGCCATTTGGCCGGTGTTCCGGGTTCATCGGCGGCCACGAAGGGTGATGGCCACCATGCTCCATGGGTGCCTGAGGTTGGTGTTGAGGTTGAGGCTGAGGTTGAGGTTGGGGCTTGACGTCGACGCTGATGCTGAGGCTCGTCGAGCGCGAACTGTGAGGCTCTGGAGCAGAAGCTGACTGAGGCGTCTGTGGAGGGCGGTAGGTGGAGATGCGGTCCTGAGGGATCGTCACAGAAGAAGCCCCCGTGACGCCATTGGGATGCTGACGAGGAGAGGGTATGTTACGCGGATCCGCAAGGGCGCGGATGTCTGAAGGTGGCAACGACGGTGAGGGTAGCGGACCTGGGTAACCTTGGGTGTGAGCGGTGTACTGGTGAGAAGAGGTAGTAGTGTAGGTCGGAGAAGCCTGGGCCAAGGTAGGATGTGTCGGAGGCCGAGTAGGTTGGGTATGAGGCGGTGGAGGAGGGGGTGGAAATCCGTGACCGTTATACTCAAGATTGCTGGAGCCCAAACGAGCTCTCTTAGAGTGGGCGGGCGCGTCAGGATCAGCCATCCTTACATATGCCAGACGAGATCCGCTATGGCCATGCGGCTATGTATGACAGAGCACTACTGGGCACAACGGATGGTTCCAAACGGCAAAAGCCAGGGAGGAAGGTCGCGGGGGGTGGTGCAGCTGGTGGAGAGCGCCTCGGCAGTCGCAGGGCCGGAAGGGGACCAATTCACCAAGAAGGCAGCAAAATGGTTGGTCAGTGGTGATTTGCAGATGACAGCCCAACCCGCGTCATCGCACTGAAGAGGGGAAGAGTTTGGAGAGCGTCGCAGGGCAAGTGCTCGGAGACCAGAGTGGGATGCAGGACGGGAGCTTTCCTATGCCGCGTGCGCGAGGAAAGGACCTAGGCTTGGGCAGGACGACCTTACCATGGAGCCGGAGACAACTATCCGAAGCAGGTAAAGGCGAAATGAATGAATCGCGCGCGGTCAATGCTAGGACGTTTGTCGCTCAGTCGGCGAAAAGTGGCGCTTTTTAAGACGGGCCGTGCGAACGAAGGGGCCAGGGCGCAATCAGAAAAGGCGCGAAACCACATCAGTCGCAAAAAGGAACAGCTCCAGGGCGCGATGCGACGGGGCGCGGGAGGCGGGCCCAATGCTGGCTCAGGCACACGCCGCGAGCGCAAGAGAGAGAGGTGTGCGTGATGGATGGCGAGGGTTGTTGATGATGCTGGTGTGGGATGCGCGCGGATGTCTGAAGAGGGAGGGGGGAAGGGCGGGGGAAAGGGGAGGGGGGCGGAAGGACAGTCGACGACGACACCAAGGTTAAGGCCACATGGGACGACGGTCGTGGGTGATGGATGGATGGTGAAGACGGCCGATTAGCGCAAGGCAATGCGCGTGCAGCAAAGGACGGTCAGAGACATCAGAGAGCCATCCATCTGCAGCTTCGCTTGTGCAAGCCCTAGTCCGCAGGGTTGAGGCCGGGGCCCACCAGGCGCGCGCTGTGGTGAGCGTGCGTGTGTGCTGCCAAACCATGAATGGATGGATGCTCCAGGGCGGCCGAGCAGTACCAATTCTCCATCAAACATGGCGGCGCTGCCGTCGCTTCCCCCCCTCCCCCCAGGAAGGATTGCCGCTGCAGACAGCAAACGTCGCTCCCGTCGACTGTAACCGCGCAGCCAGGCATCCGCATCCCATTAGAGCCCGACCGTCTTGTAACAGCATGGAGTATATATGTGCCAAAGTCACGTCTGCCCGCCCTGGCCCATGTGTGGCGCTCGTTGGAGACATTGTTTCGAGCGGCTTGCGCGCTTCTCCGCCCCAGCAGCAACGATACATACTCTCCGCAGCGACCCTGGTGTAGGTTGAGGCAGGCCTGTCATGAGGTCCTTGAATCGGACAATTTCCGCCCAATTGCTGGTCTCTGAGATTCAGGAAGTTGATCCGAGCTCGTCGAGGCCACTAGTCCAAGATGCCTAGTCCTCGCAGCCTCCACTCTACTGCGGCACCAGGGCATTCGAGAAGACTCGTGGAAGTGATGCGCTGCAGGTGGCGTCCTGGCAAGTGCTCTGCCGTGTCTTCTTTTGCCTCTGAGCTGCCTGACTATGTCTACGTACGTACGGTGGGTTGGTCACTGCCGCGTCCGGCGTGCCTGGTTCGCAGCCCGTTGTGTACCGCCTTCACGCTCTGGGGGTCTCGTCCATTGCGACAGTCGCTGCTCTGCTGCCCAAAGATCTGCATTGGCGGCCTGCGGATCCTGGCGAAGCTCCTATAGGCAGCTCTTGGTGGCACATGGGCAGATGGTGCGTATACTCCCTGCACCACCCATTCGTCCGCCTTGTGCTGGAAAGGAAAACGCGGCTCTCGGCGTGAAGCATCAACATTAGTTTCACAAAGACAAAACAGACTCGGGAAAATCCTTGGAGTTAGTGCGCCGTACGAGGCGACCGCCAGAATGGCGTCAGGAACAGTACGCAGCCGGCCCGGTCAAGGCAGGCTCAGGGATCATCACGGCGTTGTCGTCGTCGTCGGTCGTCGTCGACTGTGCCCCCTCCATGGGCGACGTTGGTTCCGCTCCGCGCTGCACTGCCGCCGCCGCCCAGCCACCCTTGCATGGCGGGAAGTCTATGGGAGGCAGATGCGGTATTGCCCTCTGCCCACAGGCACGCCTGGACGGTTGCTGTAACTCGCCATGGTCAGCTGCCCAGAAGACATTAATCCTAAACCGCTGCGGCCTGTGGTGCTAAGCCCGTCACAATCGTTAGCCATGGAGCCAGCTCGTCAGATGACCAGCCGACTCTGGCCGGCCCTGTCCCTACCGACGCTACGCCAAGTTGCGGTCTGCCTCATGCTCGACGATTGCTGCTTTGCACAGTCAGGTCCGATAGACGACCCCCCACAACCGAGGCGCAACCAAGGTCAGCATGCAACCCTCGCGGGAACCCTGCCCTCGTCATCCTGGTGACCGTAGCTTCTCCACGTGGAAGGCTAAAAGCGTCCAGTTAGCCCGTGGCAATCGCTAGACGGCGTCCTGACGAGTCAAAGTCGCCCGAGAATTGCCATCGAGTCGGTGTAGTAGTCGCGCTGCTCTCTGACGCGGTTGTATCAAACCACTCTTGCCTCTTGACCGGTCTAAACAATGTCTTCGGCAGAGTTTTGCGCCTCAGGACCCATGATTCGCGTCCGTGTGCCGCCTCTGAATGACATGCCCCGGCCTGCATTTCAAGGCCTGTATGTGTGTAGAATGTACGGACAGCCAGTGGTCCAGAATGACAGCACTGCGGCACAACACGGTTGACCGTGAGTCGTACGGCGACCGCTCTGGTCAATGAGAGCTGGCCTTTGTGTGTGTGCCGAGATCAATGACACGGCGGGAGGCTGGTTTGTGACGTACAAACTGATGATATAAACGTTAACAATCCGCCCTTTGTCTCGCTGCTGTTCACTAGGCGGCATGCGCAGTCCCTGCGCAGTCTCCGTCTCCACGGAGCATTGTGCCAGGGATTTGGTACGAGACGGCAAAATTCTGCATCCTAGCGGAACTGCCCTGCCATCTGCCGCTCACTCGCAGTGATGCTGTTGCTGTTGCTGCAGCTGCAGCAGGAACTGCAGCAGTACTAGAATTTCTGTGTTATCAGTATCAGTGTGTGGTACAGCAGGTTGCTGTGAACAGTGATCGGCATGCAGGTGGCGGCTAATTCCCAAGCTCTTTGCCAAGACTCGTACCTGGCCCACCACCGGTTACACAAAGACTTCATGGCATGCCATTACTTAGTATTGTCTGCGCAAATTGCTTTTTCTTTGTTTGCCTGGCCTATTAGGACATGCCTCTATCCGCCTCATTTGGTAGATGCATCTACGCGACATGCACATGTGGATGCTAATGCCCTCTGCTCCGGACTGGCTGCCGGCCCGCTGAAACACCAATTGAGGCAAACACGTAGCGCCGAGGTGTAGACGTCACGTCTCCTCACGGTTCTCAACGACGACAACAGTCCCCCACGCTGCAAAAACCATCTCCCAGGATATCATTGCTCAATTGTCTTTGCCAATATAGTATAGCCTAGCCCATTGCCTTACCATCTCCACACCATGGCCACTGCCACCCTGGTTTTGGTCGCCATCGCGACCTACGCCATCTACCAGCTTGGTTGTAGATATCGCCACCTACAGCGAAACATCGCCCTGGCCAAGAGCTCTGGGTTGCCCGTTGTAGTCACTCCATGGAACGTTTACAATCGTTTTTGGCTAGCAACGTACAAGTTATGGACCCCGCTGCTGCGAACATTTCTCCCACGCCGCCTCCAGGGCCTATGGATAGAGTACGTATGCACAATGATACCAGTCTGTGTACCTTTTTAATCAGTGCCTTGCAGGGTAATGCAGCCAGAGTGGGGCTACATGGTTGGACATGAACCTTTCAAGCAAGTGGGAAAGGACGTCTTCATCTCTGCTGCTCCCTATACTCTGACCGTCAATGTCGCTGATGCAGACGTCATCACTCAAATCACCACCCGGCGTAATGACTTCCCCAAGCCCCTCGACATGTATGGATCACTTAACATCTATGGAATGAATCTCGTGTCTACCGAAGGACCCGAATGGCGTGGCCATCGTAAACTCGTCGCACCAAGTTTTGGTGACAAAAACAACGAGCTCGTTTTCTATGAAACGCTTCACCATGCTAAATCCCTGATTGGTCTCTGGGCTGGAAAGGATGGCAAAGGCAACCAGACCGTATCTGATCCTTCCACAGCCGCAATGAATTTTGCTCTGTACATTATTAGTAGTGCCGGCTTCGATGTACGTGTCGCTTGGCCGCACGAAGAAGGTGACGATGTAGCCACGCAAGGAAATGCAGATCGATCCATCTCGGTTGGCTCCAAGGCGCCCCCTGGGCATACTATGAGCTATCGAGAAGCACTTAGCGACCTGCTCCATCACATTGTGTGGACCCAAATAATACCCATCAAGTGGCTTGGTAAGAGGAATCAGCCCCTACTTGGGACTCAGCATGTGATACTGACAAATTTTCGATAGCACGATCCCCATTCCAAGACCATCGTACCGTTGCTGAAGCAGTCGGCGAATGGGGCAAATATATGGACGAAATGTATGAAATCAAAAAAGCCCAGGTACTTTCCGGCAACAGTAAGCAAGGTATGGATTTCTTCGATTCTTTAATCCGCGGTAGCGGCATTGCTACAGAAAAAGACACCACCACAGTCAAGAAGAGTGATATCCTGGGCAATGCTTTTGTGGTTATGCTGGCAGGGCACGAAACAACGGCAAACACACTGCATTTTTCGATGCTTTATCTTGCAATGAACTGGCCGTCACAGAAGAGGTTACAGCAGGATCTCGACCGCATCTTCGGTGGCAAGTCCACGAGCGAATGGAAGTATGAGGAAGATTTCCCTAAGCTTTTTGGAAGCATGGCAGCCGCAGTCATGAACGAGACACTCCGACTCTTGCAGCCCATTGTCAATATTCCCAAATCAGTTGCACCTGGACCACCCCAGCCAATTCAGATGGATGGTCAGCAATATAATCTCCCAGGGGGCGCAAACGTCTTCCTCAGCGCAGCCATCCATCGTAATCCAAAATACTGGCCTGCACCAGAGAACGATACAAACGACGACGGCATCTCTGATGTAGACCGGTTCAGACCTGAGCGTTGGCTTGTGGAGAGCAAACTCTCTGAATCTTTTGTCGACATTGACTACGATGATGAAGCACTACGTGGGCCAGCTGGCGAGGATACCTCATCAGAACTCTTCAAGCCTGTCAAAGGATCTTACATTCCATTCAGTGACGGTTTCCGATCCTGCATTGGGCGACGCTTTGCCCAAGTAGAGATTCTCGCAGTTTTGGCTGCCATTTTTACGCAATATAGCGTTGAGCTTGCAGTCGATGATTTTGCCAGTGATGAAGAGGTGGAGAAAATGCCCAAGGGAGGCCAGGAGCGACGGGATCTATACAAGAAAGCTGTAGACAGGGCCAGGGATGCCATGAAGAACAAGGTTGCGACCATTATTACACTGCAGCTACGAGACTGCTCCATACCTATCAGATTGATGAAGAGGGGTGAAGAGAGATTCGCTTTTGATTAGGCGATTCATGTTAGGGGGACGCGTCCACGACAATAAATGCCATGGTTTATTCACTATGCACGTACACACGATATGTAAAATCTGGGTTTATTATTGTTAGCATTATCAAGCTTGAAATGCTAGGAATTGAAGTTACCCCGCATCACGTCACTATGGAGAAGCTACCCCGCTGACAAACAACGTCTGCCATAACTTATCGTAAAGTAATCAAAGCGTAGTAGTATCGTATAGCTCTAAACCATTGCGTATGTTTCTGTAGTTTCTGAATATCTGTAGCGGGAAATTAAGCAATCGTCAATTTTATCACAACTCCCTTTTCAGCAGCATCATGTCACCACAAAATTTCCCACCCGAAGAGCTCCGGCAGATAGTCCAAGAAGTAGCTACTCTCCTCAAAGATCGCAAAGAAACAATCTCAGTAGCAGAAACAGTAGGTATTCCTTGGACATACTCCCACATCATGTGCATGACAGAGGCACAAAGCTAACCACCTAGCGCTCTATAGGCAGCAGGCGGCCTCATTTCTGCAGCTCTGCTCTCCTTTCCCGGCGCATCATCTTATTACCGCGGCGGTCTGACACTGTACACGCTCGAATCACGCATCGCCTTTGCTGGTTGGACTCAGGAGACCATCTCTGCCTATAGCGGACCCACGCCCGCCATTGTCTCGGGTCTCGCTGAGCACACACGCAGCAAGCTGGGCAGTACGTATGCTGTCAGCGAGAGCGGTACTGCCGGTCCTACGGGAGGAAACACGAGAAACCGCACCCCGGGGTACGTGGCACTTGCTGTAGCACGAGAAGGTGGAGCAACAGAGACGAGAGAGGTGGAGACGGGGAGCTCAGAGAGGGAAAGCAACATGGTGGCATTTGCCGTTGAGGCGCTCAAGTTGGTTAGGGATGTCATCAAAGGTGATGGCAAGTTGTGAATGTAGCAAAATTAACCAATGAGGCTGATAGTAGTGTGGGTTATGTTGCACTGAGAAAAATACTAGGTACATACATGGTTGTTCTAGAGTAATTTTTTGTACGACGGACAAATGCATTGTGAGTAGTCAGAGGCAAAAACAAAGCCTGGTATGCCTCGAATGACTCCTAGACGAACACACAAGTACCGGAACTCTCGTTTCAATATGATGTATGTACATACATGATTTTGGTCCAAGACTGTGTGCTTTATATTCTCACGCATTTTCTGCTTCCCGCTTTACGCACGCAACTTAGTTGTCCACGCTCTCACCCCTGTCTCGCTTAGTAATAACACTAGCCTTGGTTGCCCTACGTAACTCTTGTGCGGTCGCTTCAACTATACACCACGCCCCTCGTCATATCATGCTATGCTGCGATGCTGCAAGTATAGGAGCCATGGGTAAACCAGAAAATTGAAGCTTCAGCATGCGACGATTGATTCTACGTACGTATCGTATAGGCACAGCGTAATGGCTACATCCATCCAATCCCGTAACATCAGTCGCTAATAGGTGGATCTAGCGCGCCAATGGCTCAATCTGCGTGTATTTATTCCAAGATATATCTGCAGGTAGACATTTCAGCACGACATACTTGAACGAGGTTCGCGGAGGCTGTATAAAACATGGCTGGAGGCAGAAGAAGATATGATACAATGCACCCAGCAAACCCGCGTCCACATGCCATTCTGTCTCGCCTACCGTTCCTCCACCAACCACGTACGCTGGTACTTGCAGGATTGCAGAGACGCGCGCCTCAACTATACGCGATACTCCAGCCGCATGCGCTGGGGGCGGAAACGCTGCGCCGCAATGTCAGCTCGAGGCCACCACCATGATATAGATGAGATGCTACGCTCATCCTATCATCTGAATTTAGTCCTTCTCTGACTTCTGCCAACTTGACACGCACACACCATGCCCGGCGACCACCTGCGCCTACTCGCCCTCGACGGCGGCGGCGTGCGCGGCTTGTCTGCTCTGATGATCCTTGAGCAGCTCATGGAGGCTGTCGACCCTGACGCACCGCCCAAGCCGTGCGACTACTTTGACATGATTGGGGGTACAAGCACAGGCGGGTTAGTAGTTACTAGGCTATCAATGTGTAAGAAGAGCGCTGATGTGTAAACTTCAGCCTGATTGCTATCATGCTAGGTCGGCTTAGGATGAGCGTGAGCGACTGCATTACCGCGTACTTGTCGCTCTCCGACTGCGTGTTCCGCAAGACACGACACCGGGTGACGGTCAAGGGCCAGGTGCAGGGTCGGTTTGACGCAGAGAAGCTCACGCGGGTGATAAAGGAAGTAATTAAGCAGCAAGGCCTGCAAGAGGACGCGCTGCTCAAGGATACGTCTGAAGCAAAGTGCAAAGTGTAGGCTAGGGTGTACCTTGGACTAGCATATATGCTAACCACCACAGTTTCGTGTGTGCTGCGAGCAAGGAGACGAGTGAGACCGTCTGCCTCACGAGCTACCGCACACCACGCGGCAACAGAGACCTGCTCAACAGCGTGGCGATTTGGGAAGCCTGCCGGGCCACCTCTGCAGCGACCTCTTTCTTCGATCCTATCGCCGTCGGCCGCTTCGGCGAGCAGTTTGTGGATGGGGCGACGGGCGCGAATAACCCAGTGCGGGAGCTGTGGGACCAGGCGCAGCTGGCGTGGGGCCCGGAGCCGCTCGAGGGTAAGGTCGAATGTGTCGTCTCAATCGGCACAGGAATGCCGTCACTTAAGGCGTTCAAGGACGACGTCTTTCATATTGGCAAGACACTGGCTGCGATAGCCACAGAGACAGAACAGACGGCAGAGCGATTCCGGCGCGAGCGGCCGCTGCTGGACAACACGGGAAGATACTACCGGTTCAATGTGGTGCAAGGCCTGGAAGACATTGGGCTAGAGGAGGCGAAGAAGGTCAAGGAGATGGCGGCAGCGACGCGGCGATACATTAGCTCGCAAGAAGTATATAAGCAGATGCAGGCGTTTGCGGGCAATATCGCAGGACGAGAGTGTTAGTGCAAATGTCTGTCTTCAATTACAGCTTCTAGCTAAACCATGTGTAGACTTTGGACAATACCAAACTGTTTTCAGCCTCGAAGGCGTGCCAAGAGCGCGCCGGTTTGTAGACAGGCCAGCAGAGATGGCGGAACTTGAACGCGTGCTTTTACCACGGTCAGGGCATGACCAGCGCCAGAAGATATACGTGCTGCGTGGCCTCGGCGGGATGGGCAAGACGCAGCTGGCGGTCGAGTTTGCGCGGCGACACCACCGTCAGTTCAGCTCAGTGTTCTGGCTAGACGGACGCAGCGAAGATACGCTTAAGCGCAGCATCATAAGCTGTGCGGGCAGGATCCCACAAGGCCATATACCTGACAATAGCCGGAGGTATGCTGGTGATAGTGGCGCTAACGTCGATGCGGTAGTGAAAGATGTCATGGCCTGGCTTGCGCAGCCCAACAACACAGCCTGGCTGCTCATCTTCGACAACGTCGACCGAGAGTATATTGTGCAAGGGGACGATCCTGATGCGTATGACGTGAAGCGCTACTTCTCTGGCGCAGACCACGGGTCGGTGCTAGTGACGACTCGACTGGGACGGCTAGAGCAGCTGGGTGAGTCGCAGCGGCTGGCGAAGGTCTCTGAAGAGCAGGGGAAGGCCATTTTCAAGAGCTGGTATAAGAAGGAGCACAGTAAGCCAAAAGTAGCAAGTGCTTAGATATGAGTTAGTAGAGTTAACTAGGCAATTGTAGATACACCCGAGAGCGAGCAGCTACTCACACTGCTAGACGGCCTACCACTTGCTATTGCACAGGCGGGCGCGTATCTGCAGGAGAGCGGAATAGAACTTGCGACGTACCTGAGGTTCTACGACCGTCAATGGAGTGAGCTGATGCAGTCAGACTACCTGGCTGACACTCCACTCCAGGACTACCCGGAGCGCAGCGTGTGGACGACGTGGGCCATCTCGTATCAGGCAATCCGTGACAAACACGCCCATACAGCCAACTTGCTGCTGCTGTGGTCATTCCTTGACAATAAAGACTTATGGCACGGCTTGTTCGCTGCAGCATGTAGTGATTCTGCTACAGCTACAAAAATGCTATCAAGGTGGATTGGTGACATTGCGAGCAGTGAGATCAAATTTAGCAGAGCAATGCAACTACTGCGCAGCTACTCGCTCGTTGAAGAGGCGGCAGAGACAACAGAAATAATGAGCTATGCAACACATCCAGTAGTGCACCAGTGGGCACATCACTCGCAAGGCAAGCACTTCGCAATGGAGCTGAGTCGACTAGCGCTAGTTGCTGTTGGTTGTGCTGTACCAATGAGCTCTACTCGGGACTACTCGGTCCTGCAACGGCGCCTTCTTCCCCACGCGCAGACGTGCTTTAGCCAGATAGTCAGGAGCGAGGAAATTTGGCGCGCAAGAGCTGACAGAGGTAGTGATGAAGATACCAATGAGGGCGAAGACCAAGAGACCATTCTCAATGCTATGCACTACTTAGGCATGCTTTATTACGACCAAGGCAAGCTGGGCGAGACAGAGCAGCTGTACGAGCGGGCGCTGCGAGGGTACGAAGAGGCACTTGGGCCTAGCCACATATCGACACTGAACACGGTTAACAACCTGGGCTTGCTCTACGCCGACCAAGGCAGACTAGACGAGGCGGAACAAATGTACGAGCGGGCGCAGCGAGTGTACGAAGAGACACTTGGACCTAGCCACATATCGACACTAGATACGGTTAACAACCTAGGCTTGCTCTACGCGGACCAAGGCAGACTAGACGAGGCGGAGCAAATGTACGAGCGGGCGCTGCGAG
>JAWDHC010000411.1:0-18596 GCA_036172615.1 Curvularia verruculosa
TATAATATATATATATTTGAAAGCCCCCCCCCCCACACACAAAAAGACAGAAAATAAAAGGCACGATGCAACCTCGACTACTTCCAGCTACCAAAAAATCTACCAACTACTAGTTCTGTCATTTATCGGAAGGCAGCGTAGAAAAACTGGAGCTACCCGCGGCTCAACGTCGGCTTTTCTTCCCGCGGCTCGCCGCCCCCCATGTCGTACCCACTCAGCCCTTTCCCGCGGGAACAACATGTTTTGACATCTGCTACCCGTCTTCCCCAGCGAATCCGATCTTGCAAACGGGAATTCAGGAATTAGAAAGGCAGTGCCTGATGTAACTATGTAGATGAATATAAATGCATTATCAACCCATCTTTTTTTTCAACTATAATGAAACGGTAGCCATAACAGTCTTCATACTCTACATTGACGGTGAGATAACTGTAACCGGATTTTGGACAAACACATACATCCGTAGATGTTCCGGTCGCTTCCCAAGACATCGATTGCTCAGAAAGCCAGACTCTCGACTGTTTCTCACACGGTACCAATACGCTTACCGGAATTTGCAATGGCGTACGAAAGAGCGCCCAAGAGGGTGCGACGAAGTCTTCCCGCTGTTCTAATGCGCGCAGGTACTTCAAAAGGCCTGTTTATTCATCGTCACGACCTACCGGCTTCAGAAAAGGACTGGGTGGGGCCCTCCTTGCTACCATGGGGTCTCAGGGTTCAGATGCTCGGCAGATTGATGGCGTGGGCGGAGCGACGTCGACTACATCAAAAGTTGCGGTGGTATCTCCATCAACTAGAATGGGTGTTGATGTAGATTACACATTTGTGCAAGTTGCAGTAGGGCAAGAGGCAGTCGATTTTAGCGGTAATTGTGGAAACATGTGTGCCGGTGTTGGCCCCTTTGCTCTCCAAGAAGGCCTGGTTCGTGCGAATCCAGGGGAACGCACTGTAGGTTGATCATTCTTACAAAAAGGGGGCTCGTAGTGCTGACCCAATGTTTAGCTTGATGTCCGTATATTTAATACGAACACATCGCGGATAATCGTCGACACGGTCCAGGTGGATGACGAAGGCTCCTTTCTCGAAGATGGAGACTACGCAATTCCGGGAGTCAAGGGGACCGGCAGTGAAGTGAAAGTGGCTTTTGTCGATCCTGCGGGTAGTATGACTGGAAGTCTGTTTCCCACTGGCAGTCGCTGCGATATCATCGATGTCAATGAGCAGGACAATCATCCGTTTTCAGTCAAGGCAACCCTGGTAGACGCCGCCAATCCCTTTGTCCTCGTAGACGAAGGTTCATTACCAACATCTCTTAGAACCGCGTCCAAAGACTCGGCAGACTATTTGAAGCACATGGAGTCTATTCGGCGTGCAGGTGCTGTAATGATGGGCCTTGCTCCAAACACAGACGCTGCGGCAAAAGTTCGCGGAACACCAAAGTTGGCCATTGTATCGTCTCCTCGACCAGACGGTCAATCCGAGACACCAGATATCCATGTCCAGGCATTTAGCATGGGCAAGCCTCACCCGAGTCTGCAGCTGACAGGTGCTGCGTGTCTGGCATCAGCGGTATGCATTGAAGGAACCGTTGCATACGGACTCGCAAAGAGTGCCAAAATGAAAGATTCATGGCAGTCAATCACACCAGAGCGCACACCAAGTCCATGCTCAGACCTAGAGGAGAGCTCATCTGATCTACTACCGAGACATAGAACAGTGCACCTTTCACATCCAAGCGGATCCATCAGTGTCGACGTCTTGGCTACAAGCTCGGAATCGTTTGCCTATGTTGAGCGCTGCATCGTCTCTCGGACAGCGCGGCGGTTATTCGAAGGCAAGGTGTACTATTACAGTAATGAGATGTAGAAGTGACTCCTGGAAGGAGTGTGAGACGCTGTTAAGGCATACTGTATGAGTGTAGTAGAGAATAGAAACAGACGCTTAACAAGTCCTGAACGAAATTGATATGCGTCGACATTCAAGAGAAAAATGTACTCTTCTCGTCGGAGGAGCGAGAGTCATGGTTTCCATTAGTGACATCACGCGCCACGCTCGGAACTGATGCCCCACAGCTTTCCGAGAAATTTTGGCTTCCCTCACCCAGTCATCACCCTGATGCCCAAGTGCTCTCCCCGCATACCAAATGTCAATCTCAAGAAGCTCTTCTCATATACCGTTTGCATACGTCGTCTGGCGCAAGTCGCTACACGAACGCGCCTTTGTATCACACATAGTACGCTGAGAAAGTCCGATACTTTTTCCAAGCCGCGAGTTTTGAAATTCGACAGAGGCAACCACACCACACAAGCGCATAAGCAGTTTGTCACAACCATGTCCGCGACCAAGATACAGTCAGTGGACCCCCAGAAATTGGGGGAGATCACTTTCAAAAAGTCCGACGACTTGATCGACGACTGGCATATCCAACATGACGAGTCAGCACAGGTTGATGATCATTTCGGCAATCTCAAGGCAGCGGCGCGCGACTTGGTAGATACGGACATACCCGTTGCGTTCCCTACCGAGACTGTGTACGGACTAGGAGCAGATGCGACGAGGAGTGCGGCTGTGAAACAGATTTTTGCTTGCAAGGGGCGACCAGCTGACAACCCGCTGATTGTTCATATACACTCGCTGCCACAGCTACGAGCGCTGTTGGCAGGCAAGCTGGAAGTGACTGGCGATGGGAAGATCAATGGCAAGGACCCTATACCCGAGATCTACAGACCGTTGATTGAGCGTTTCTGGCCTGGCCCCCTTACGCTTATTCTTCCCACTCCAGAGAATTCTATTCTTGCGCCAGAGGTAACGGCGGGCCTTTCTACGTTTGGCGCACGGATGCCGCGCTCGATCATTGCACTGTCTCTTCTGCGGTTATGTGGACGCCCGCTTGCTGCGCCTTCTGCGAACGCCTCAACCCGTCCGTCGCCCACGGCTGCCGAGCATGTTTACGATGATCTGGATGGCAAGATAACACGGATAATCGACGGGGGACCCTGTGAAGTGGGTGTTGAAAGTACAGTTGTGGATGGGCTGTCCAGTCCACCAGCGATACTACGGCCGGGAGGTATAACAGTAGAACAACTGCGGCAATGTCCCGGCTGGGAGAAGGTTGTAGTTGGGTACAAGGATAAGCAAGCAGAAGACTCGAGTAAACCGCGGGCGCCAGGGATGAAGTACAGACACTATAGCCCGAAAGCGTCAGTCCTTTTGTTCGAAGCTGGTGCTGATCGTCCCAAAGCCGATGAGTTAAAAAAGCAGAGCAGGATTGGCATTGTAAGGACAAAGAGCTGGAAGCTTGCACTGGAGCTGAATGCTGAAAAGGTGGAGTCATTGGTTACGAATGGATGGAAATCATGCTCTACGCCGGAGCCAGAAGTCTCGACAGATAGCAGTGCGGGTTGGTCGCGCCAATCCAACCTGTTGCGGTCTGTGATGCAGCACCAAATCCCACGTTCTGATCATTACATTGTGAAGCCCGAGGGCGTGCATGTTTGGGACATCAACCTAGGTGCAAACACTGAAGACATTGCAAGGGGGTTGTTCTCGGCATTGAGAGACCTGGACAAGAAGGGCGTAGAGACGATTTACGTGGAGGGCATCGATGACAAGTCGGGCGACGATATTGCCGCTGCCGTGATGAATCGACTCAGGAAGGCTGCGGAGATACGAACCTGATGAGTGGATGAGACTGGGTATTTTTCTTTTGCTGGGTGGACAGGAGTTGTTGTGTATGTGACGAGGGATCGAGCATCCAAGCTCAATATGGCTGGATTGTATTGTTTAGGGGGTCGAAGAGACGGCAGGCCCTGGCTGCTGTTGTATGTAGTATGCACTTGGGCTGGCTCGTTCCCGTTTCCCCAGAATCTCCACCGTTCATCTCTTTTCCTCGTTGGTTAATTACCGGTGTCGAGTCAAGGTTGCAGTAGAAAGGCCTTGCCAAGGGACTCCTGAAAGCCTTGCCAAGGGGCCCAGCGAGGTCATGGGGAGGGTTTTGCGGCCACCACGTTTGCTGCTCCAATCCATGAGAACAAGGTTTGGTACTGCAGAAGGTAGTGTTGCACGAGTGGCAGGGTGCAGGGCTAGCGAACCATTGCTGCGTAAGGGCAAACGTAGGAGTCGATGACATGTGGCGCGGTGGGTGTTTCGCAAGGTGCTGGGAACCAGAGTGGGCGGTGATCGGAAGGCGCCTTCGACGAGGCCGATCATTTTGCGTGCTGAAGGCCTAGGCCTGGCGGGGATGCCAAGTGGAGCCAATTACGTGGCTCGGCGCAGGCGATTTTCTGGTAATGATGGTGATTTTACTTTACGTGCCGTAAGCTTGGCTTTTGGCCCGAATGGTAGAGGAAAAGAAATGAAGAGCGCATACCTGCTATAGTCAACAGCCGGCTGCTATAGTACGGGCTGCCGTGATGACGCCGCCCATTGCAGCGGCATGCGCAGCCTGTTGGGGCGCTTATGCAGGAACTCGACGGCCATGTTGAATTGCAAAGACGACGACAATGACGTCGTCTCGGGCACTGGCAAGGAACGGCCTGGTCTGCAGGGACAAACAAGCAACGAGAGCACATGGCAACGCTGCGTCTTGTCACTGCTGGCTGTCGGCATTAGTTCATACACACGTCGCGGGCCGTGCAGCGGTGTCCCCCGACCCTCGACCCTCGACGTCCATCCCCCTTCCATCTCACCTCATCCCATCTCATTACACGCATACGTACATGGCATCTCATCTCATCTCGTCTCGTCCTGTTTGCGCGCTCAAAGGGGGCCAACCGTGTCGGCAACACAACTGCTCTGGGTGATCTGCGCGATATAGGGACAATGCTCGGCGCCTGCAGTGCGACATGGGCAGCCTATCTTTAACCCGTCGGCCGTGACTCGCTCACTCGCCTTGTCAGCAGCAACACTGCGCCGGCCGCCTTGTCCACGCACTGTCCTCACACCAGAACCCCCAGATTCGCATCTCAACAGACCAAGTCGACTCGTCATCTCTTGTTTGCAATGGTCAAACACCTAGAGCCGTCAACACTGAGTCGGAGATGAAGGCCAGTGTCTAGAATAGTCGATCTATCCACGCCGCCGCCACGCCGCCCCACCGCTAACTCCTCGCCAGGGCCAAGAGGCTGAAGGATTCAACCCTAGCCCGGCGGTAGAGTGGAGAGAAGCCCCATGCCCGACTTGACGACATGCCTAAACCAGAGGCAAGCAATGCACCGCACCCAGCCAGCCCGCCAGAGCCCGTACACATGGACGCACATGTCTCTTGTGTTGCGGCGACAACGACGACGACGACGACCAGACCCCCTTGCGCACACAACACGACACATGGCCTCAAAGCCGGTACGCAAACGGCGCCCCCTGTTGGGCCATTTGGGGGCAGCGCGGGTGTACCTGAGTGTGGCGGCTACGTGAAACGCGCCAACTCTGTTTGCTAGCTTGCGAACGTAAGCCACCGCCGACGCCGTTCACTCCGTTCCGCCACTGTGACTGGTCAGGACACGCTATTTGCACCCTGCCCCTGGCACGTTTACTTGACCGAAAAAAGTCTGATATTTCCCAATCTGCCTAGTCTCGACGGGCATACTGGCGACCATGGACTATCGCTCTCCCCCCCAGCCGTAATATATGAGCTGAAAATCACCCGCGTCCCCATCTTTCCTCCTTCACCCTCATTCCTTCGCTAGCACCCACCACCCGGTCGTCGACTGCCATTCCTTTTGAGCAACTTCTTGCTCTGTACATTCTCTTAGCCCTCCCGACAGTCACGCTCCTTGCTCGACGTCAACAGTCTCTGTTTGCGCTCAGGTCAGCCGCATCTGCCATTACTGCTCAACGACATCTTTCAGTAGCACGCGCAACGCCTCAATCACAAGCCACAACACCGACTTAATCGACAATGTCTTCCTCAGTCAAGCTCACCGGCCTTTTGGCCCTCGCCTCGGCCGTCTCGGCTTCTTCCCACGGCCAGCACCACAAGTTCCACCACCGAGCTGCCTACCCCGTTGGCGGATGGGGTGGTGCCACCAACGGCACTGTTCCTGCTCCTGCCGGCACTGGCCACCCCTACCCTGAGGCAACCCCGGCTTCGACCTCGACCACCACCATGTACACCACCGTCACTGTCAAGCCCTCGCCTTACTGCACCTCGTCCGCCTCGCCTTACCCCGTGCCTCACCAGGCCAACGTCGAGTCTGCCTCGTCCAAGACCTGCGGCGGTACCGTCACTGTGACCGCCAAGGAGGTTGTTACCGTCACCGTCACTCCTGGAAGCGGTGCCTCTTACCCTGCCTCATCCGCTCCATCCAAGCCTACCGACTATGCTGCTCCATCTCAGCCTGCCAAGTACCCAGCCGAGACTCCTTCTGCTGCCCCATCCAAGCCTGCTGAGACCTCGAGCGCTCCTGCCTACAGCGCCCCGGCTACTCCTGCCTCCAGCAGCCCAGCCGCCTCTACCCCCTCCAAGGCCCCTGGTCTTGGAAACATGTACTCTGGCGCCAAGCGTGGTCTGGCCTACAACGATGCTGAGCTCTGCTCCACCTTTGGCAGCAGCTACGGCTTCGCTTACAACTGGGGCCAGGTCGAGAACAACGACATTGGCACCATGTTCATCCCCATGATGCACAAGCCCAGCGACTCGTCTGCCGAGGAGTGGCTCGCCAACGTTGACAAGGCTGTCAAGAAGGGCTCCACGGCCGTCATGGGTTTCAACGAGTGCGATATTGCCGCTCAG
Source organism: Curvularia verruculosa (assembly GCA_036172615.1). NCBI lineage: Eukaryota > Fungi > Ascomycota > Dothideomycetes > Pleosporales > Pleosporaceae > Curvularia > Curvularia verruculosa. Next base: position 6,731 of record JAWDHC010000411.1, read on the forward strand.
TGCAACCTGAGCCCCGAGGCTGCTTGCTCGGCCTGGAAGGAGTACATGAACCCCGTCAAGGAGGCTCACCCAGACGTCACCATCATTGGTCCCTCGGTCAGCAACGGCCAGGCTCCTCTTGGTCTCGACTGGCTCAGCCGCTTCCACGAGTCGTGCCCCGACGCCACCGTCGATGCCGCCAACATCCACTTCTACGACATCTACGATGAGAAGACCATTGACCGCTTCATTGCTCACATTGACAAGTCTGCCGAGACCTACGGCAAGGTCTGGGTCACCGAGTTTGGTCTTAACCCTGGCACCGCCACTCAGGAGCAGGCCGCCAGCTTCCTCAAGGACTGCATGCAGTACCTCGACAACTCTGACAAGGTCCAGGGTTACTCTTGGTTCATGGTCGGCACTGGTGAGAACCAGCTTAACGCCGCCGACGGTCTTTCCCCCGTTGGAAAGGTCTACGCTGGCTCTGCTTAAGCGCACTTTCCACCACCCCTTCCCCCCCTCGTGACAAATAACTTTTATTAACTATTCTTCTTGCTCCTTTCTCTCCGTTAGGAGAAAGGCGGTTCCTCTACTTGGTGCTTTTTTCCCCCTTGGGTGACGATGGGATTTTGGGGGGGAGCAAACTGGAAAGGAATCTGTTTGTGGTATGGTGTACATACAGCTATTATATATATAAGTATATGACCTGATGTGCTCTTTCTCTCTCACATACAAACTCCCTTTCTCTTCTTCCTTTGTCTCAGTCTCACTCTGGACCTTTTTTTTTGTCTAGTCATATACCTCTTGCTTTTCTTTTCTTTTTTCCTATGTGCGTACACGTGTGTCTATCAGCCTTTGTGTATCAATGAGAAATATATAAAGATAATGTAATTGACACAATCCTTTACTTTATTGATGACTGTACTGTTGCTGTTGCTGTTGTCTATTGCTATCATGTCGTGATAATGTTGCAACTCAATGTAAACTGATTTGCCTTTTTTTTTCTTTCTTACCTTCCTCTTCTCTGTTCTTGTCAAATGGGCAAATCTTCATCATTTTCATCAGCACGCAAATATCCCGTCCGCAAGTGAAGAGGAAAGCATGGAAGTTTCAAGTACCTTCTTTCTTCCTAGAAGAAGAACTTCATCTTGACATGCCTACATACACGCGCCTCGTCAGAACCGTTTCAACCACACCACCTACATTTCACTTGCAACATGTGATGTCGAATGCGGGGGTTTTTTTTCAGCTCCAATGCCACATGAATATATTTTTCTCTTTCTTTCCTGAAGAAAGATATAGAGAGAGAGAGAGAAAGGAATATTCAGGTGAGAGAGGGGGGGGAAGAGAATACAACAAGTCAAGACGCCGCGGCCAACCTCAGTACCCGGAATTTCTCTTTGCTCTGTCCTTTGTCCTCTGTTGTATCGCTCTCTCTGTATCTCGCCCATAAGCCTACGTAGTTTTTAGTTTTTTCTTTTCTTTTCTTCTCCTCCTTAGATTTCGGAGAAGAAAAAAGAACAGACATATACACACGCACACAGATGCAGACACAAGATACACACACATATATATATATATGAGTGTGAAAAGGGCCATGGGAAAGAAAATGGGAGAGAAACAAGGGTGAAAAAAATGGAAGGAAAGAAAGAGGTATATAAATAGTTATACAATACAACAAAAGTACGCCGTTCAAATGCGCCTGCGATAAACGGCTTCCCGTCCTATGTCCTATGTCCTTTATCGCCTCTCTCTCTCTATATATATATATCTCACTTTGCTTTATATTCTCCCAGCCTGGGGGTTATTGCTGTTGCTGTTGCTGTGACTGTTGTTGCGCTTGTTGTTGCGCCTGCTGCAAACTCTGCTGAATGGCATTCTGACCCCAATTCTGCTGCAAGCCCGCACTATTGGGAGGCTGCTGCTGCTGTTGTTGTTGACCTGGATTTGATCCCACGCGCTGTTGTGGCCCCGGCGACTGTTTCATCTGACCGCTAGCTTGACCCTTCCACCCGGGAAATAACTCTTGCAGCTTGGTGTAGAGCTTGCCCAGCTCAGGATGCGATGCGGGAACCGACATGATGGCGGGCCCGGGCTGCATTTGTTGGCCTGGTTTTGGGACTTTTTCGGCGTTCTGCGCGAGGTATGCGAGGTTGGCCTGGAGGCGGCGCATGTAGCTGGAGAAGCGGAAAAACGGGTTGATTAGCTCGTGTCATCCGCAACGGGGTGTGAAAACAACAGCAGTCAGTACTTACTCTACATACTCCTTGGAAGGCTGGGCCTTCTCACCCTCAGGTTTCCCGTCGGGCGTGGGTCCAACATGGCCTGCCTTTCCCTGTGCCTGCAGGTCGCATACTTCCTTGATGAGGATGCTGTTGATCTCGAGGAGAGTGGTGACGCGATCCTGGCTACGCGCCGGGTTGACGGGCGACATGGGCGAAGGGGGCACCTGTTTGACGGGCGTCTGCAACTGAGGCGGCTCCGACTTGACGGGCAGCTGGAGATTCATGGGCGTCTGGTGGCCATTTGTTGGCAAGCTGCCGGGCGAGGGCTGGGGCTGGGGTGTCGCAAAGGGCGGTTGTCCAGTGACACTGGCGGGCGAGGCCGTCTGGCGGTTCTGGGCAAACTGGTGGTGCGCAGGCGAGGCCATGGGTTGAGCAAAAGGCGCGCTCGAATAGGGACTGGGCGACGACAGCTGGTGGTGTTGGTGTTGGTGCTGCTGTTGCTGTTGCAGCGCGGCTGGGCCATGGTTGTCAGACACCAAAGGGCGACACGGACGAGGGCGCGCGCGCGCGCACACACACACATGGTCGGAGGCTTACTTACCTCGCTGCTGGAGATATGGAGCCCCGGGCTGGAGAGCATTACTGCCTACGGGACCGCCCATGGCGGCGAAGGGGGGCTGTTGGGCATACTGAGCCTGTGGATTGGGTTGCTGCTGAAGGCGCGCCTGTGGATCGAATTGAGCGTGTTGCGGGGAATTGGCAAACTGGCCGCCGTACGCATTAGGGGTATTGAAATCCATGGCCGGCACTCATTGGCCACGTCGCACAACTCGGATTAGATTGATCGGTGGGTTGATGGGAGAAAATGCGGTTCGTGATAAGGTTAGGATTCCGGCTCTACAAGCCCTTGAACCAGCCTGCGGGCCAGCCGAGCGAGTCATGGCCAGCATCAAAGCGTCGCCAGAGCATGCCCAACGTGTTGCATGCGCGCGCAGAGAACAGCACCACGAGAAAAAGGACATCAAAGACTCTCTCTACTCTCTCTCGCCCATCCGGATACACACACATACACGATCAGCAATGCACGCACGCCATGACGCAGCGCTATGAGCCTCCCCCAGACTGACGGCATCCCTGTCTACCCGACCCACAAAAACGCTTGACATGTCGTCCGGGGATGCGACAAGACCCGTCCAGAACCGTCACCAGCCAGATATGGCCGCCTGCAGTTAGCACCGGATTCGTTCGGTAATCCTCCTGTCCATGTCATGGTAACGCCTCGTGGGGGGTGGGCTCGACGACGACGACGACGTGACAATGGCTTCACCTGTACGACACGCTTGTGCCTCACTCAACACCCTCAACCAGTATCAACGCGATCCGTGCTATACAAGTTGATACACCACGAACATACTCTATTGACCCTGGTACGCTCTCCTCCTACGGCAATAAACTACATAAGCATCCAGCCTTCGACTACTTCATGCCATGAGTCTCGTCTCAGACATCACCCATGCGGCTGATGAACTTTGGCATACCACGTAATGCTCTCGGTCCGAACACATGGAGATGGACGTACGTACATACATACTACCACGTTACTGGTACAGCCAAGCACCGTATCAGTCAGGATTCACCGAAAACATCTTCTCGTGTCGCCGTCTCCTTGCGCCGAAGTGCCACAAAGTACGCTTCTTTGGACTCCTGCCTACCATTAGCCTGGAACACGGCAAAGCCAATGGTTGCATACAGCGCGTGATGACTCGGGTTTCTCCCGATGCACTTTAGCAAAGAGGCGCTTCAGTTTCGTCTCAAAGTCTTTCTCCTCGGACCCTTTGTAGTACTTGCAAAGAAAGTGGCCCCCAGTCTTGAGCGTGTCAAAGGCAAATGTCAGGGCTGCCATGCACAGGTCCTACTGCAGTCAGTCTAGCCTGCAACCCAAAGGACAACTACTGACCATGCTTCCTGTATGGTCCCTGAAAGGATTGCCGCTGGTGTTCATCATCCTAATATAAGGGTCACTAAGGCTCTTTTTGTAGAAGCCGGTAGTTTGGTCCCAGGGTGCTGACATATCGCTGAGTACCACGTCCACTGTTCTTCCCCGCTGTGAATCCCGGTCTTTGAGCGACAGAGTAGCCAGTGCTGGTTCATCGCTACCCTTGCTCTCTCTTGCCTGTCCAATTGCTTCAGGGTCTGCGCCATCCAGATGGGCCTGGCGCTCGAGCTCAACATATCCCCTCTGCATTTCATCTAGCTCTTTCTCGGTGAGACCATCGCTTGTGCTGGAAGAAACTTGTCCTCTGGGTCGGCCCAGATCTGCATCTCGCACATAGGCTCGCACCTGGTCTTGAATCTCAGCTGATAAGAAATCTCCTTGAATCGTTGAGACGCCCCGAGGAGGTTGTGCAGGTATGAGATCAATGCCAATGACACGACCGTCTGGGGATGTACGATTCACAGCAACCTAGGCACGATTAAGAATAGATTAAACAAGGAAACTCAACTAGCGAACCTGAGACCATGATCCAGGTGCGTATCCCTGGTGTTGTCAACTCTGCACCATCCAGCGCAAAAAGCGAACCTACCAAATCAACAATAGTTTGCCCTGGGCTGAACAACTTGTGTTTCTCATTGAGCTGTAGTATCGTCAGTCACTGGCTTGTTTCGCCACCATGCGCCCCTACCTCAAGCAGCTTGAAAGCAGCACGACTCTTTAAGCCTTGGACTCGGGCTTCCTTGGCAAAAAAATCTTTGCCCTGGCGCGATTTCCATCTAGTCGAAGAAGATGAAGAGTGCCGAGTCGATGGAGCAAATGCTTGAGCACGAGAGCTACACGCTGTACATGTCGATGCAAAGCATATGGCAACCTCAGGACGGGCACGAGAGCTTAGTAGCACGCTATCAGTAAGGCATCGAAATACGCGTCGTGATAACATTGCAAAGATGTAATAGGTAGCTCTACAGGGTTGCATTTTGCATGCAGAATCATCTCATCCACTAGATACTACTTATCGATAACGAATGGTACCTCCACCATCTTCATAACACAACATATCCGCCCCATATCAGTCAGCATTCCCTATTTAGAGCACCATCTTTCGAAACAGTGCAATTCATAGAGTACTCGGCTCTGACTAGACGACATGCCCGTCCTGTTAGAACCGTCGATGTGGTGTTTTCGATGTCTGGGTGCCACGTCCCGATATATTATCGCCACCATCCAGGTCAACCTCGGGATAGCCAAGCTATTACCAAACGACCTCCACGGCCGATGTGAGCACCCCGCTATCTCCAGATTTCCCCCACATCATACTGCTTTTCCGGCTGGGCGTAGTTGCGGACGTTCCGAGAAAAAGTCTTGGTATACCGTCATAACCGTGCCGGAGCAGCGGTAATTTTCCGGCTACCATTGAGACTACGCAGTGCATGCACAACGAAGACTAGGACTAACACTACTCCTTAGCTTTAGAACGTTCAGCAGCACCTCGTGTCACTGAACAGCCATGGCGGATGACACAGAGCAGGGTGACGGCAAAGCATCATCTATGTCTTTGATGATGACGGCTGACTTTGAAAGGGGTGGTGCCAGCTGACTGTCGTGGTAGCGCCCTAGTAAGGGGGCGCTGGGACGCGATGCCGGATTCTTCTAGAATATTCACCCCCTGGTCAGCTTACAATGTGAGCATTTGACGTTTTTCACGTCTCAGGGCTGGGCGGCATGATGCCATCTGATGCCACTCGACGTCGTCTTGGCTTTGTGAGGCGTGCGCTGTATTAGCAGCAGGACACTGGATATGCGCCACGTCAAAAAAAAGCAATGACCAGAAAGGGGCCATAGGGGGCCAAAGCATGACATTGCAGAGTATCCGACTAGGCTGCCAGCGGGTACCGTTTGTCGTATACAAAGGCATTGCGGAGGACATTCGTTGGTTCGCGGCGCGCTAAACTAAAATCTGCCTCGTCCTCCGGGTATCCTCAAATCTCCACATCGAAACCACCTAAACACCGCAACCTCATTGCGCCGCGAGACCCATGAGCCACGCACACCCAAAAGTGCGAACAGTCGTCGTCGTTTAGCTGCCTTGCATGGAAGATCGAATTCACCGTGAATCCATCGTGTCCGCTCACTTCACCCAACGAGCAATCTGTCTTCACTTTCACCAGTCACCACATTCACCTCCGATGACCTCGAAACTACGTTGCGCCGCCTTTCCTTTCCTTCGATAGAACCTTGCCTCTTCTCCGGCACCACCAAACTCGCTCCGCCTATCAACAGCGCAATACCCCGACCAGTGTAGACTGACACCATGTCGAGATCCTCGGAGAAGACCCAGTCCCAAGGAGCCGCCATTATGAGCGATGAGCCAGGAGAGACCATAAAGGTATGTATCAGCGCGCCACCTGCAGCCTCACAACTTCAATTGACACATGCATGCAGCCCCTTGGCGCCCCCGACCTTACCAAGCTGGAGCGCATGCGACAAGTCCTTGCGCAGCCCGTCCTCGCCTCGTTTGTCGCCGGCGGCGTAGCCGGCGCAGTCTCTCGAACCGTTGTGTCTCCCCTCGAGCGCCTCAAGATCTTGTTTCAAGTCCAGAGCGTTGGCCGCGAGGAATACAAAATGTCGGTCCCAAAGGCACTGGCCAAGATGTGGAGGGAAGAGGGCTGGCGAGGCTTCATGGCCGGAAATGGCACCAACTGCATACGCATTGTTCCATACTCTGCTGTGCAATTCAGCGCCTACAACATCTACAAAAGAGTAAGTTGATTTCTCTACATTTCTTGCTGTTTCCTTTCTTTTCCGGCGAGCGATTTGCTTTTTTGCTTTTACAAGGGGACTGGACACAACAAGTTGGTGAAAGTTTCGGCTCGAGGGCTGAGGTAAGAATGTTGAGTGGGGAAAGCAGGGCAAGATTGACAAGGCTCTACAAGGACATTGAAAGCCGGTATGACTTCCTAACTATAATTGCTGACCCGCACTAGTTCTTCGAGAGCGAACCAGGTGCCCCGCTTGGCGCTTACCAGCGACTGTTCTGTGGAGGTCTTGCCGGTATCACTTCCGTAACCTTTACGTATCCGCTCGATATCGTCCGCACTCGCCTGTCGATTCAGTCTGCGTCGTTTTCGAGTCTTAAGAAGGAGGCTGGTCAGAAGTTGCCAGGCATGTGGGCACTGCTGATAAACATGTACAAGACCGAGGGCGGAATGCCGGCGCTGTATCGCGGCATCATCCCTACCGTAGCAGGTGTTGCACCATATGTTGGTCTCAACTTCATGGTCTACGAGATGGCCCGCACCCAGTTTACACGCGATGGCGATAAAGACCCTAGCGCTTTGGGCAAGCTGGCAGCCGGTGCGGTCTCTGGTGCTGTTGCCCAAACCATCACCTACCCGTTCGATGTTCTGCGCCGAAGATTTCAGGTCAATACTATGAGCGGCATGGGATACCAGTATGCGGGTGTTGGCGACGCTGTCAAGCAGATTATTAAAACAGAAGGTCTCAGGGGCATGTACAAGGGCATTGTTCCCAATCTGCTCAAGGTCGCACCCAGCATGGCCAGCAGCTGGCTCAGCTTCGAAATGACGAGAGATTTGCTCATGGGCAAGTGGAACTCGGGCTTTTTGTAAAACAATCAGCCCCCCTAGCTTCGGTAGCAGTCAGGCATTCCTGTTACCTGCACCCTTTCCGGATAGAAAGCGATACATATATTAACGACAAACGAACACTCCACGACACTTCCTGGAATATGGGAACGAATATGTGACCATGAAGGACGATCGATTACATCAATAATCTTGAAAATACATACAAAAAATAAACATCATCGAGAGAAAACACCAGCATTGCATCGGAATCAGCGAAAACGGCTTGGGAGACTGCAATTTCGGGGACGAACTTTTTTTCCTGCACACCCCATGTGGATATATAGCGACGGCGTTTGACCTGCACCACCAATTCCCTTTGTTCTTTTTTTCTTCATCACATTTTACATTCAAGGCCCCCCCAAACTGCCCTTGCTTCTTTCCCAAGTACAACTAGGGAAGAAAGGCTTGAAACAGCGGGAGGGCAACGAGTTACATATAGATGCTCCGATCTCTAGTCCAAATCCCCAACCTTATCAAAGGGATCAGGACATGGAATTCATACTTGTATAACAATTGACGGCCTGAAATGGATGGTACGTCAGGGAGTGTGCGTTTGCTGATAGATCCAATGCAATTTCACTACAATAAAAGTTCTGTTTCTCCACTTGCTTGTTCTTTTGCAGTTTTAGTGGTCTGTTTTGATAGTGTGATGTGTCGCTTGTTGATATCCAAGTAAATGGTAGAGTTGAGCAAAAGTGCAAGCATGCCCATGTCACTCAACTACAGCGAAATTCTACCTTATGCAGTCAAGGGATAGAAAACAAAAATGACACATGTAGGTCAATACTACTCAATCAAGGCAACAACCAATGCATGTGTGCTTGTTCTAGTAGGTTTTCAGTCAAGTCTACATGACGCAGCTATATCACACACTTTATCACCAGCCCCCACCCAAGACTGCTAGCCAAGATGCCAGAACAGAGAGAGAAAGGAAAATAGAATTGGTTACAGTATGTACAGCTTTCTTTTAATTTTTTCAAAAAAAAACTGTCTTACAAAGCACCATCCTTTCTCAATGTCTCATTGCCCCAAGGCTCGCTGGTCAAGGTGGTCAAACCACCAGATGGCTCGCAGGACTGTCGTCCGCTGAGTGGGCCGGGTGATGGCAGCTTGACGCCCGCTGCGCTCTTTGCGCCGGGCTGAGCGCCAGTGGCTTGAGCGGCGTGCTTCAGGGCCTTGAGGAGGTTGACAGTCGAGTCGTATGTGAGATCTTCATAGTAGTCGTCGTTGATCTGGACCATGGGAGCGTTGGCACATGCGCCCAGGCACTCGACCTCTGAGAATGTGAATAGGCCGTCTGGGGTGGTCTCGCCGTGGTGAATGCCCAGCACGTCCTCACACGCCTTCATGACCGAGTCGCTGTCGCAGAGCATACAAGGTGTCTAGATGACGTTGTCAATTCCAGTTCCCAGACCACAATGCCTCTCAAACTTACGGTTGTGCAGACCTGGACGTGGAACTTGCCCACGGGGTCACGGTTGTACATGGTGTAGAAGGTCGCCACTTCGTAGACACGCATTGGGGGCATCTCGAGTATCCGCGCAACCTCGTTCATGACGCTGATGCTGCAGAATCCGTGCTGGCGCTGTCCAAGGTCGAGGAGCGGCATGACGGCGGCCTTCTTGTATTGGGAGGGGTAGCGGGACACAATCTCTTTGATGAGCTCCTCATTTTGCGCTGAGAATTTGAAGGGGATCTTGGGGTTGTTCTCGGGCGTGTCGCGATGCTGCAGACGGTATTAGCCCCAGAGTCGTTGAGCGCTGCGTGTGCGAAACAAAGTTACATACGACATTGAGCGAGCCGCTCTCATTCCACGCGGGGCGCGAGACGCTGAAAGCCCGCCATTGAGTCCTCTGGAACTGTCGCGAGGCGCGTGGGGCAATCCGGCATGCAAAGGGTACCAGTCTTGAGGCCATTGTGGGTTGTGCTGCGGGCGGGAGGCGATGGCGTCGATTGAAGATGTCAACGACTGAAGCTCATCCCAAGTGCCAAGTCGTGCAGGGATTATTGCAATCACTCGCCGCTGATTGGCTGCAGCTGACGTCTCCACTCAGCACTACCCGAGAGAGCCTCTGTCGTGTACCATCGCCCGTCAATCTACGACTAACTTCACTCGCAACCATCGGATTCATGCTCGCTGATGACTGACGCTTCTGCTCGATCCTGTGTTCCCCGGGTCTCCACGACTCTAAAGACCGTGCTGCTCGATGCACACAACACTCTGCCCTTGTTGTGGCGAGCCATGCATCCCCACTACGGCTGAGCCCGCCACGTAGCCCATCTCCACCGACATGGTCGCTTCTTTGCCATGTTGTTCATGCTCACCACACACTCGGATGCTTCATTTTTCTGTGGCCGGCCTCTTCTCCTGTGCGCTGCGGGGCCATGGGCTTTGCTGGCAATCCTCCCCCGATGCTATGCTTTGGCGGCTGGGGGAGTGAGGTTCGCTGCCTAGCATTCGAGCAACACCAATCGACTGTGCCTGTGGCGGTCTACCACGTCTGATGCAGGTGGGTCTGCCACTACAAAGAGCTGGGTGCACACTGCGATCCTGCAGCGTTGTAGCAAAAGATTCGGTGGGCGAAGCACTCTACGGGAAATGCCTCGCAGTCTCGTCATGGGTGGAACGACTCTGCAGCCCGTGGCCAATCGGCCGTCGTTCGCCTCACCCGCCGCGCTCTGCGCGGACATGTTAGCCGTTTGATGTGTTGTACGCATGTTTATAGTGTCAATTTTGGCGTCTTTGCGCCTGCAGGATTCCAGTGCTCGTTGCTTGAGCCGTGTTTCAGAGTCATTGTGGTCCTACGTGTACAAGGCCGTCACGCTTACCGCACTTCACTAGCAAGCCCCATGGCGGTCAACGTCTTCCATGTATAAGTACTTTTTGTCGTTGATTTGCAGACGCTCGATTCCTTGTCTTCACACACTCTCTCCACATAGCACTTACCCAAGAGTTCTGTCGTAGTATCACACTTACATACTACCGACCCCACCTTGCTGTGCATATCCATCAGTCCACCCACATCCACGTCCTCGCCCTCATACCCACCCACATCGAGAATGTGTAGATTCACAATTGCCACGCTCGAATGCGGGCACCCGCAAGAAGACCATGTCGACACATACGGATGCCCCTACTTCCAAAGAAGTAACCTCCACTGTGACCGCGACAACCCGAATTACAAAGACCGATTCACCATCAGAACCACAGACCGTGATGGCATCTGCAACCGATGTCTCAGTGTAGCTCGGAAAAGAGAAGAAGAGGCTATCGAACGCGAACAGAGAAAGTACGATGAGCAACGTCGTCGGGAAGCCAAAGAGAGGGAGGAAGAATTACGTCGTGGAGAACGAGAAGTGCTAGAGAGGGGACACAGACAAGCTGAAGAGGAGCGACAAGCCGAGAGGAGACGTCGTGAAGAGGCCCAAAGAGCCCAAGAAAGGCAAAAGCACGCATCTGATGAGCGGATTAGGGAAATCGAGAGGAAGAGTAGGGAAGAGTATGACCGCCAGATCCAGAACCAGATGGAGAAGGACATGGAATATATGATGAAGAAGTCGCGGGAAGAAGCTGAGAGGAGAGAACGCGAAGAAGAAGAGGAGATTCAGCGGGCTCTTGCCGAGTCTGCACGACTAATACAGTCAGAGAGGAGTTCTCGGGACGAATCGGTAAGTGGATTCTTGTGCCTCAACCCTGTGCACACCATGTATATGGCAGGTCCGTAGATCATTTCACTAACATGGAGTTTTTCCTTCTACAGCCAGCCTCAGGATCCAGAGACCTAAGTGAAGGCCGCATCGAATCTTGGATCGAGAGCATGTCACGGACTACTACCACCACAACCTTCACTCACAACCACAACCAAAGCAGCCACAACAGCCATAACAGCACAAGCTACCCTCAGGCATCTACCTCACCACCATCACCACCCGCCACTCCCCCCACCCGAAAGGCCTCGTCACCGCCTCCTCCACCACCACTCCCCATCGCGCCCCGAAATCCCCCGTACAACAAATCC
>JAWDHC010000412.1:0-18468 GCA_036172615.1 Curvularia verruculosa
AGCTAGAGGAGTAGGCGTACGCAGCTATACGTTAAGCTTTAACAGAACAGCTTCTAGCTACAGAGAAACAAGACCTACGCCTTAGAAAGCTGAGTAGATATTAGCTAACGTAAAGGATCTATCGAACGCTGCCTTAAACGCTGGTAGAAACTTAAGCTTAGTAATGTAGTTGATATAGTTGCGTATTAGACTCTCTATCTTATAGCTATACGCGCGCTTTAGCGGCCAGAAATAGCTAATATTAAGAGGCTGAAGTAGGTAAGACGAGTAGGGCGGTATATAGAGTGTGTAGATATTATTCTCTTTATAGAGCTCTTAGAACTTAAGTAACTAGTAGCTCTTATAGCCGTTAAGAATAAGTAGCTAGCGTGCCCTAATAATCTTGCTATCTATATACTTAATAAAGTGCTTTAGCCACTCAACTCCTAGCTCGTTAGTCGTCTAGCTGTTATTGCTAACTGCGATCGCCCAGTCGCGTAGGATATCTGCCTCCTCGTACTAGGTAGATAGGTGATACTTACTAGTAAAGATTAGAAATAGTAAGATAGACTAGCTAGCTGCGTTAATTCCAGCGATAAATATCACCCACTCGCGACTATCTAGCTAAATAGCCTTTAGTCGGGCTCTTCTTTCTAAAGCTATAATAACAAGCTAAGTAGTAATCTTATCTATTAAAAAGCCAGCTTCGTCAAAGTTGTAGACGTTCTTGTTATAGATACCGTACTTAGCCTTTATCTGCTCTACAAGCTCAAACCAGCTCTTGATTAAGACTGGATCTTCGCATAGGGCTCTCTGCCTATCGTACGCTCGATTAAAACGCGTCGTAAGACTGTCTGTACGCTTAACGAAGTTGCGCGGCCAGTAGACGCCGACCTGGCCAGCGCCGCGCGCAGCCAGGAGTCTATCGGCCATATCGCGCACAGCTGCGTAGGTAGGCGAAAATCCACGTAGATCGAGATCAAGTATATGGCTGATTATTACCTCCTCTTCTAGCTTGGTAAGCTTTTTTGAGTTGGGCTAGCAATCGCGTCGGGCAGGCTTGCCAGCGCGTTGGTCATTGAGTGTAGATTTTAGAACATTATATGCTGACGCAGCTTGTCTAGAGCTACTTAGCTGCTAGCTATGAAGACAAGAGATAGTAAGAATAATATCAACTTCATTGCGAGATTGTAGAGTACGTAGTGGTGGAGCTATTATGGTGTATAGCTTTCAAAGTGCACAAAGTTGGTGGGGTGGCCGACTCGCTTGTATGGCCGACTCGCTTGTAAACTACGTTAGGCTTATATATAATTTAGACTCAAGATAATAAGCTATGAAAGTTTATTATCTAACAATATTGTCAGAAGGTGATCCAATGTTACGGGCCGGGGCCAGACAGGAGACTGCTAGGTGCTAGAAGTTATTGTATTACTTAAGCTATAGAAGTATCCCGATATACAGGGTCTACTTATAATGTCCCTTATGTGTCCTAGCGCCCACTATTCTTTACAGGGTAGGCAGAGTCTACTCCATAACATCCAAACTGGCCTGGCATGACCCAGTTTGGAACGTGACAAGCTAGCTTGGCTATGTTAGCCACGTATGACTATATAAATAGTTTTGAATCTCTAAAGGAGTTCTGCCTCAATGATACTCTCGACAGAGTGAGGTGGCATCCAGATTTTAAGCACCTTTAATCCCGCACTCTCCAACAGCGCCCGCCACTCAGCCTCCGTCCTCTCCTTCGCCCCAAGGCACGCCATCATAGTGATATCAGACGTTGTCACACGAGCGAGTGGCTTCACAGAGCTAACCAAGCTTTCGTGAATGAGAAGCTTGGAGTATCGCGGCTCCATAGCATTGGCAAGGTGAGAAAGGATCTGCTTCGCTTGTGTGTCTCCCCAGTCGTGCAACACGTTGTGCATGAAGTAGACACGGGCACCTTTCACTGGCTGTGGTTTGAAAAAGTCATGAGGGTGTATGGAGATGGTGTTGTCAATAGTCAACTCCTTGAGAATATCGGGTAGGTCTTGCAGCACCAGACTGCCCTTAGGAACATCAGGGTGACACAGATGGAATTTGATCAGGTCATGGCCCTTGCTACCACCGACATCCACGACTAGAGCCCGGTCAGGCTTGGACTCTTTCACAAGGGTTCCAGTTGGGTAAATGTCAACCCAGGGTGTCAAGTTGTGCTTAGAGTGACTCTCCATAGCATCATTGAATTCCCTTGCGGCGGCAGGGTTCGCGCTAAGGGACTGGAACAGATTTTCACTTGAGCCTCTCATGAACTGCCAGTTGCAGTCGTTGGGGTTGTAAGGTGCCTTGTATCCCGTTTTCTTGAGGTAAGCCGGCAAAGTCCTGAACATGGGGGAATTGACGAAACCATAAAATTCACCATAGACATTGGCGAGGGCCTGATCCTCAGTAAGAGCGCGTACCCATGGTGTAGGCTTATAGGTGTCCTCAGCGGTCTCAATAGCAAGATTTTGCCCAGAAATTTGTCGAATCATGCGCCCTGTATTGCTGTCAGAATATTCATCATGATTGAAGCAGAGCAGATATGTAACCTACGAATAAGCACTACATCGGCACCCGTTAACTCAGCGAGTTCCGCACAAGTCTTCTCTCCGCCTCCAGTCTCGATCCATTTGCTGAAAACACCCGCATCAATCAACGTCTTCACGCATGCATTGGTGGCCGGGTTGACCCAACAGTGCTGCCAAACAATGTCCCACGGCGTATGTACTTTGCTCAAGGCCAAGGTCAGCGCATCTATGACACGGACACGCTCTGCTTCGCTAACAAAGGAGTTCGCGTCGAGGCCCTCCAGGGCTCCGATAAGTTGGTCTGTTGAAGCCATATTAGAAGTGGCAATCAACCTTTGAGTAAAGATGCAGGAACAATGGAAACGACACGCGTTCTAATTTTTGATAAAGGGGCATGTTCTTATTTACCGGTTGACCATAGGGTTATCAACCTCATAGTAGTTAGTAAATTTCTTGTAACAGATAAGCGCGTACTGAGATCCATTTTTCTTATTGTTATGTGTGTACTTTTCCTAATACGTACTTGGTCTTCAGCGACCGTATATAACCAGTATGGCCAACTTTCTATCGATCATTTAGTCATGTGTCTACTCTATAGTGTAATGAGTCCAGAATTATATTGAAACCCCGGCACAACGGAATTCTATGCGGGTTGAATTGGTTAGCACTGATCAGTTGAGGACACGGTATCACAAATTTGAGTGAGCAAGGATGTCTTAGGGGCAGATCCACCTGTTGGGCCACTCACGTGCTTCTCACGCCACCTTTAAAATGTCGCGCTTGGCATGCAGCCTCTCGGGTTTGCGCGATTGACCTGGACAGGACCTACTGGTTGGTATCTGTTGCAGCAGTTGAACTTTGGTGTTGCTGAATAGTCTGTATTGAGGACTCCACACAACATTTTAATGAAGGGAAAGTGAGACTTTCTGTAGGAATATGAAATCCAATGTTGCTTTTGGTTTCGGCTCAAGTCACCCTCTTTCACAGTTCCTCACTTTGGTAATATTATCTCGAAAATATCAATTCAACAACACCAAAGCTTGCCTAATCAGATTATTACCACAAAGCTGCTGCCCTATCGCGCGCATAGACGCCTAGAGGAAGTACAAGCCCCACCCTGACACTTAGCCGCTCAAGCTTTGCGCCACAGCTTGAGCCGTTGTGGTATAGCGTAAGTGTATATTGTAGGCCGCTAGATTTTTAATACTAGCTGTGTCAGCACGCTGAGTCTTCTCGCTTAATCTGATGAAGTGCTACGTCGCACCGGAGTGACTCGAAGAGCATTTAGATCGGGGCTGCACGCGTTTCTAAAAGCGGGACATTATTGTATAGCTATTTGAGTATCTTATAAGAGTTCCGAAGAATTAGGCGATAGTGTTACGAGAGAGAGAAGGGGTGTTTTGTTGTTGCACCTTCTATGCCAAAGACAAGAAGCTTAAGAACACAAGCTATAATGCTGTAATATTACTATATAGAGCTTGCACAAGGTAGAGATTAAGGCAAAGAATATAATCCCATCAAATTGACTCTATACGATTGTGCAAGGTGGGTATAAAATGGTTGAACAACATTCGCGGTTCGTTGCAGAGGGATGTTCGACCCGCAGAGACGGACGTTAGTTGTTTTTAATACTTCAGCTCCACTACCTATAGTTAAATCTTAAAGCCTTAACAAAACGAAAAAATGGTTCTTTTATGGCAGAACGGGCACAGAATCGCCCAAGACATCAGAATAGCCACGGTCTCTTGACCCAGATTGGGATTGGTGTTGTCAGGCGGCGGGTGAGAAATACCAGAGTAGGGCACTTTTACAGAGTAAGCTCTTAACAGGGGAACTCATTCTTCAAAAAGTGTAGATAATTGGAGGCGCACTGATGAATGGGAATCTTGTCTTAGTAGTAAATATTACTTGATCTTGTTGATTATGTGTCCGGTGACGTTGGGCTATAATCATGAGGGGTTTGGTTGGTAGAAGTAAGCCTGTTAGGGTAGTTATAACGAACCCTTAGAATTATCTCAAGGATTAGACTAAAACCTCATAATAACCATTGCTTCAGCTCTACTATCACGTTGTTTACCCGCTGAGGCCTAAGGGCTGCCCCTGAGTCTCATGTCCAAGTCATATGACGGTTAGGTAGACAGAAATGGAAGCTCTTTGCCCACCATATAGAGCTAGTGGATAGTTAGAGTAGTTTATCATAAAGGTTGTGTAGAAAACTTACTGCGAATACGTAGATGCTTTGCTGTGGAAGACCAGAAATATTCCATGCAGCAAGACCGAGGACAAGGTCAGCCCAGGAAAAGATGATTGCCAGTGTTATGTTCCAGCTCATCTTGCGCAAGAAGGTCTCACACTTGGTAAGCTTCCTCTTGTTAGCTCGATTCGATAGAAATTGAGAATATCCGATGACCGAGAAAATGAGAGCAGCGGAAATGATGCTGAGAATGGTCATTCGGCGCTCCCATATCACCAACCCTAATCCAATAATTCCGGAAACCTGCGTAAGGACAAACAATACACCCAATGATTTCCAGCCTGAGCGTCCTTTCAACCATCCTTCCTTGGATAGACCTCTAGCGAACTCCTCCTCAAAGTCATGATTGACAACATTTTGTGGATCTTCATTTCTCTCTTCATTTCCATTTTGGTTAGCGCTGTTCAGCGTTGTATCGTGAGAAATTTTATTCATTGCATACGACCAATAACCTGAAGCTATGCCCAAATAGGCTTTGGTTAGTATCAACAGATACATCCACCAGAGTCGTCCTTGCGCTTGGCAAATGCGATCCAAGCTTTGCCATCTTGGATTCCAGAAACTGATTGCAACTGCGGCTGTGGTGACTACAATAGTCGTAATAGATATTATAACATCGCGCTTGCATGCATGGAGTGGTTTCCATGGTCGCCAAGGAGATCGCCCAAACCCAAGGCAGGCAAAGGTGTAGAAGTGAAAGAGATTGGAAATCACACCGAAGACGCCGTAGGGAAGGTTGAAAAGACCGAGTCGTTGTCTGATGCATGATTCTCCATTACACCATCTTGGGTTTTGAGTCTTGTCGACATGACAAGGCCCATTGTAAGATGGGGTCACCCAGTCGTTCAGCCAGTTGGCAAAATCGTCGACGCCCCGGCCATTCAATTGTTGCGGGCCCAGATCTTGTCTCAATGGATGGAAATGAGATACATCATTCGGACGCTGGGTCCAGCCTTGCGGGACGGGAGATTTTTTATATGTAGTCGGTTGTGGTAAGGACGAGACAGCATGGATGTTGTGAGCTAGCAGCGCGGAGAGCAAATAGAAATAGTTCATCAGGATATGTACCAGGAAAGCCAAGAGGAAAGCGGGGAAATCAGGGTTAAATAGTGAGCAAGGCTTGGGAGGAGAAGATATTTTCTTTCGTTTCTACGATCCTAGGACGGGTATCAATAGTGGGCTATGTAGATTGCCTTAAAGGTAAATAGAGAAGTCTAGAACTAGGGTATCAGCTGAGACTCTCTCATATGGCCAAAGTTCCAGCTGAAAATCCGCTAGCATGCGAGAGCCATTCCACAACCCGGCAATGGTGCACATGCATGCCGTGTCCAATCGGCCCCATACCGCACGGGAGCGGTAGCCATTCTGCTTCTGCTACTACAAGGTGCACTGATATTACAAAAATAAACTCCCAGAATCATGGTCGGCGTTTGTAGAGGTAAAGGGTCTTCACCCTGCAGCCTGAAGCACGCGCTAGATGGGTTGCTGGGTGCTCATCTGAGACGAATGAAGCGATGATTAAGAAATACTCTCATAAGCGTCTGCTGGTGTAGCAGGGTTGGTATTTACCATCACAGAATTACGTATTGGTATCGAAGAATTGAGCACACATGCAACATGCGAATAAATACTCACAGGCTGGCACTGAAATTGTAGCTGGCGGGTCGTGAATAGTGCCAGACTAGAGCATGGCGGCCTTGGGAAATGAGACTACCGCAGCATCAGCAGGTGGTGGCGGAATTGTCTGCGGAAAGACGGAGTAAACTTTGAAAGGATAGAAGTCATGGATTGAATTGTAGGCTAGATCTCAGGTGTGGAAGCCACCACGCTAGCGCATACATCAGCTGGTTACGCCACCAAAACATGCGATGTTTCTCTACAACGATCCATACTTAGAGGCGCGTGGACTGGCTATAAATATAATCGGCTATCAGTGATTCCAATGCAGGCATCTCCTGTGTATCCTAGCCACCGCGCAACTGCCAAGCTGTATACTTGGTGCCCTGCGATCAACTCTATCCACGCGACGGACAAGCACATGTGGATCTAGACACTGGTGGAACATATCAAATCTACTATCAGCCCCAACTGCCTGCACACGATGAAGCACAAGCGATGCACTAGAGCTGTAGCTAGTGGCCGTCAAGGCTATTGCGAGGCTGTCAGACGCCAGAACCAAACTCTATTGGTCAAAAGCGTACGGCTGGGAAGCCATGCTCATACACCCTTGTACCTAATGCCGTCTTGGCAGCGACAAGCCGACAAGCTCAAGAAGCGCTGCTCTTGTCTAAAGATGTATTGAGTTCTTCGCCATTTCCTTCATCACTCGCGCAGCGCTCAAACGTGAAAGATCTACCCGTCTAGTCCAGCCAGCACAGCTTGGATAACCAACCACTATGAGTCATGGCTTTGAGGCAACAACCAGGCCTATTTGAGTTGGCGCTAGGTCGCTCAGAGTGAATGTATACTAGTTATAGCAGTACGTATATGTCAATTAATGATCTTCCACTACTGCCCTCAATAGAAAAAAGAGATACTACAGGTCCTCCTTGTACTTCTCCTCTGTGTATGCGACTTGCTCGCCCTTATAGGCAACACTAAAATGCAAACTTGCGCTGTCCAGTACAATGGTAAGGTTGAAGTATGCAGACCTATACTTTTGTTTTGTATCAGGATCTCTCCAACTGGGCTCCAGGTATAGTTTACTACGCTCGACACCATATTCGACCGTGCAGAGTTCTTTCACGCCTATATCATGTTAGCAAAAATTGATTTTAATGCGTAAAATCAAAGTGGGAAGACGCGTACGAGATTCAACAAATCGCGACGGTGGCTTATCGTCAGCACAATACCACAGCGCCTGCGAGAAATTGTATAGCCCCGTATCAAAAAAGGAGACTTGTATGCTGAAGAAGTTCGATAGGTGAATCTCGCGACCTTCTTCAAGACGTTCTCCCTATATCCTGTCAGTAGTGATAGAGGAACTCAGACATGAACTAACTTTGGTGATCAACCAGTTCATCTGCTCCGTAGCCATCCAGCCACTAGGCCGTTTCCTACGATCCACCTCAAGATGTCCTTTTGATGCATCGAAGGCCACATCCCAACAATTACCGTAGCTGTATCTTGCTATACGAGCAGTGACCGTCTTTGATCTTGGTGTAGGTTGCGAGGCGTGTTCTAGACCCCAGAGTGTTGCTCCTCGACATACAGCAGACCATCTAGCAAGCAATGAGAATTCAGCCGTTTTGAGAGAATAGAAATCGAAACCTACCCGCCGGACACTTGTAGTACTTCAATTCCATCACCTTGGTGCGCATTTTTGAGTCTTTTGTACATATACTTGCTATTCCCAAACCCACCTACAAGCAGTATAGCCTGGAAAGCTGGTTAAAGGAAACTACTAGGCGCTCCGATAGAGAAGATGCATACCTTGATGTGGTGCCCCCCATCGAGTGCTGCGTCAACCTGTCTCTCAACAAGCACTACTATCTTGTTAATGATATGATCGAAGAGAGTTTGAAGTATGGTCCTGGAAAGGTTAGAGTTGCGGAAATATGAGTAGATCATCTTAATGCTTACGGCTTCAGTTTGATAGTGTCATCATCAATACCAACAGAAGCATTATCCTCGACGCCAGGAAGTTCCACGGAGTACTCTTTGTTGTCTCCATTGTAAGCTCTTTTGATACCTATCTCAAACTGCTTAAGCATCCTCCGCTTAGCTCTAGGTCTCAACTTTTCATATGCCTTTTCCCCTACTATCACTTGGATGTATCTAATGAAGGCCTTGTCTAGCGATACAGATCCGCACTCATCGCCTTCACCACTATTGTTAGTAACAGACATGAAAACTCGTTGTGTAATGTAACTTGCCATCGCCAACTACACATTCTTCTACTTTCAAGGGTTGAAGTCCTGTGATTTTGTACGAAATGAGGTCCTGTTCTAGTAAGTATGACGAGCATGTATCGGTACTATAGACGTACTACTGTCCCTCCCCCTGCATCACAGACGACAAAACAGTCGCCTATGTCCAGCTTCTTATCCTCATGCTTTTCCCTCAGCACAGCTAAAGCTGCTGCTTCCGGTTCCGCAACTAGAACGATGTTGTCTGGAAGACCGGCTCTTTTGGCCGCTCTGAGGGTTCTTTCCTTAGCAATCGGGCTCCAAATTGCAGGCACTGTCAAAACTACCCGGATAGAATAAATCATCTCCCATTTGTCGCCTTCTTTACGTTCTATGTGGTCTTTCGTGTATTGCCAAAGCAGTCTCAAGTAATCGGCAGCAACATCCTCTGCTGTCTTGTCAAGAGATCCTAGCAGGTTTCGAGATGCTTTAACGGCTTCAAACTCATCTTTCATTTTCTGATTGGAGTTCAGCAACAGCTTGAACCACTGGAATCTTGATTCATTCATATCATCGACATCGTAACCCCAATTCAGAGGCTTTCCATCTTTGTACGATATGACTGTTGGTACTTTCTCCAGGTTGATGTTGTCTCCGCCAGGATTAGGCCAATCATGGATAAGATGTACTTTGTTTATCCCATCGATCGCCCATGACACCCCAGAATATCTATAGCGCTTTAGTCTTCTGACAATAGCTCTGTCCGTTTCGTTCTTACGTGGTCCCGAAGTCGATGCCGATAACGATTTCTGAGGCTGTAGCGAGTACCATTTTCCGCAAGAGATGAGGCCAAAAAAGAAAAAGAGGAAAATGCAAACACTATCTCGACGGAATATCGTTCCTGGCAAGAAATCTCGCGTTTTACTCATGAGGGCGCTTTTTATCATTTGATCACATTAAAGATAGCTTCCAGCCATCGAAGCGATGTGTGAGTGGGTCACATTGTGTCAGCCTCTATGCAACGCCGGGCGCTTAGGGGTGAATGCAAAACGCCCAAATGCGGCTGAGCGTGGGCTAGTGGCAGATTCCATAAGCCACAATAATGGAGCTGAAAAGAATCGCGTGATTGACGCCTCTTAGGCTGCATCAAGTCTCGGTAGCTCCGCGCAAGGTGCAATCTGCCTTGTTCAGCCTCGTGGGAGCAGCTTCCGAACAGCCAGACGGCCCAGCTGCGCATGATGTAGTATCAGAAATGGTATTTCGCACTAGAAAGAAGGGTATGATTCAAATACTTCGCAAATGTCTTTCCAAACTATTCCTAGCTGATACAACCGCTTGTATGATATCTTTAAACGCGTCGAAAATATCCTTGGCAACATGTCAGCAAACAGCAACATGAACAATGCTTTAAGTATGATTCTTGTAATGGGGGTGACTGGGGCTGGTAAAAGCTATTTCATCAATCAATTGGCTGGAAGAGAGATTGTTCAAGAAGGAGCGTCACTGGATCCTTGTAAGTCTCTTGATTTTGGCGATGGGGCAAAAAATGCTAAGAACAAGCAGGTACTCAATCATGCTGTATTGTGCCTGTTCAGATTGGCCAAAGCAAAGTTTTGCTTGTTGATACACCTGGATTTGACGACACCTTACGGACAGATTCTGAGATTCTGACCGAAATCGCCCGAGTACTGACCGCGCAGTACAAACTCGGTGTTCAGTTGAAAGGAGTTGTGTACATACACCGCATTACTGATATCAAGTATGGAGGCGCTTCGGTAAAGACATTTGAGATATTCAAGAAGGTCGTGGGCCCCGAAGCTCTTCAGAACGTTCTGCTTGTTACCTCACGCTGGGAGGGTGTTACCCAGGCTACCGGATCCGACCGCGAGCGCCAACTGCGGGAGAAGTTTTGGGCTTACATGCTAGGTCGAGGGTCTAACATGAGCCGATTCCTAGGCGACAGAGAATCAGCTATAGCCTTGGTTGGGCAACTACTCTGCAAAGATGTCGTGGTACTTGAGCTTCAAAAGGAAATCGTTCAACAGGGGAAAACACTCGACCAAACTACCGCCGGTTCCTTCGTCAGTGACAATCTAGAATCGCTTAAGGCGCACTACGAAGAAGAACTTGCCTCATTGCAACGATTGAGGCAGGAACTCCTGGACAGTGACCGAGCTATGAAGCGTCAGATGCAGAGAGATTGGGAAGAGGAGCAGGCAAAGCTTAGAAGGGTACGTGACCAACAAACGGCGCTGCAATGTCCGGTCAATGAGGAAGTGGACCAGCAGATCAAGCGCAAGAAGTCTGGCATATCCAAAGTTCTCCCATTTGTACCAACCGCAATTGGCATCTTGGCAACTATGTGTGGCGTCCCTCCAGGTTTCACCGACCTCATCGCCACTTGGTTCCAGGACGCGAGTGCGGGCTTCGACTTTTCCTTCTTTGAAGAGCTTCTAGCCTTCTGACGGGATGCAAGCGAAACTGGAGAAATATTTGCGTTAACTACTTGTTATGTAATGAAAATCAGGTGAAGCTGACTCGCCCGTGGTCCAGATGCAATAAATTAGCCAAGAAACTCTACAAACTCACCTGACTTATTTCTCGTTCGTTTGTGCGGAAATGCTCTAAGAAGATGAGGACTAAGAGCAAGAGCCCTATTGGTATTACTACAGCGGTATCAGTGGGGCTCACAGATGCAAGCCTAGGGGATGTGGCGCTCAGCTTAGGCAGGTTCCTGACTAGTAGCGCGGGGGCGGAAACCAATCTGGATTTCATAGGGTGCGTCCAGAACAACGCTACGAACCATTGATTTTATGAGAAGAGCGCCTCAGCTGAGACTCAGCACGCCAACTTTCAGCTCCAACGCCTCCATATGCTCATGTCGCAGCCTCAGATGGCTAGGCAAGCGCCCAAAACTACCCTTAAGGCACACTTGATGTGCGTTTTCGATTGTTAGCATGAGCCTCTGGATTCTACTTCAAATTTATCACAATGCACTCAAAGCAATATCATGCAGATTATCCTCCACCAGGCAATGAACCATCCGATCGAAGACTAACTGAACCGGATCATCCAAATGCAGGAAAAGATCGACCAGTCACTTTAACAAGTTCTAAGAACGAGAACTCATCCGGAACTGTTAGCGATGAAGCTCATTATGGGATTGAGAACCAGAACGAGATGACAGCGTACCAAGCTGCGAAACAACAAGTTTCTCAAAGGCCTTCTGTGTCACGAAGGCCCACGATCGAAGAGGGTTATTCTCAAGGACTGTGGCAGAGCGAGAGACCCCAGCCTAAACAATCTGCAAGCTATGTAAATACTTTGGGTATTCCACCATTCAATCCGACTTTCATCATGTTCTAACCGTTCATGCAGAACATCATGACACGCGCTCATTGGCGTCGGAGAAATCACCTCACCAAACATACAGGGTAACACCTGCTCCGTACCCTTCGAGCCAATATGGTACAACCTCTACGGTTGACCGAAATTTCAACCATTTCGTAAGTTTTCGTTTTCCTACGCCCGACGATACTGACTCAGAAATACAGGGCAAAGTCAAAAAAGCAATTTTTGGTAACCCGCGGCATGATGAAGACTACTCTCGTACAAAGCACTATTCCAAAGAACGAAGTGATGCAGAAGAGACTTATTCTCGCATGGTGCGATATCAGAAGGAACGAAACGAAGCAGAGGACGAATGCGAGACCTCAAAGAGCAACTACGTAGACAAAAAACAGAATACCAGAGGTTGCTCGAAGAAGAACAGGACAAAGTAAGAGCCATTCAACTATCGGCTCATGAACTTCAAAAGGCAAAAGAAAATAAAGAGCTTGTATTTGGATCGCAGATGACTGACGATATCATCTCTGGGCGCTTCGAGGAATTGCTTAGCGACATTCGCACTTGGGCATCTGACTTTGCCTGCATCACTGGACAGGAGCCACGATTTATCCAGCAGGATCTCGCTGAGTATCAGCGTGTAGCTCCATCCTGCGAGACTTTGGACCACTTATCATATGTTTTGAAGAATGAAAAGTCAAAGCAGGAAAAAAAGCAGAAGCGGTATTTTATTCGTGGCTGGACCTCATATATTATGGTCAAATCGTTGTTTCGAACGCTGGAAGAGTATGGGACTATTGGCTGCGATGGTTGGCTCCTTGAAGACGACACAACAGCGTTTGAGAGGCTCGAGAATAAACTCTGGCACGCAGGTAAGAATATAATCCCCCAAGCTATCTATAGACAATTTTATCCCTTGATTTAATGCTTGTATTCTTCATTAAAGGTATATCTAACTGGAACTCTAGATAAAGTCTCGCGGCGTTCCTTCAATGACTGGCGAGCGTTGACGGTCCAGCTTCTGTCTAATGCTACTATAATCACTTCACAAGAGCAGCGCATAAAAGAACAAGGTGAACGTGCGGTGCAAGAAGTCATGTCCATAGTCCGCAGCTGGGCCGACCCTAGCAAGATATCTGATCTTGAGTCGAGACTCGCAAGTATCTTCCAGGATGCGCTTGTCTTTGCAAAGTCTCTTCGACAACAGCGAGCACTATGGAATCTACGCCTTCCAACAATGATATCGCGGACTGGCCCATTAATGTTTGATGCTAGTCGCATGAGAGATGACATGTTAAGTGAAGATGAGGACGATATCAATGTCAATAGTGTATTTCAAAGGCAAAGAGGCGTCATGTTGGTCATATCACCAGCTTTGTACAAGAGAGGCACGATGGATGGTGAAAAGTTCGATTCTGAACGCGTTGTAGTGCCAGCGAGAGTCGTCTTATCGAAGCCTCACGCGTAGGCTCATAGAAAAATCTGGCATGTAACAAAGCCGACTAGAAAATTTTTAGCTGATACTACGATGCTACACCTTCGCTCCTCATCGCCAAAATAACACAGGGCATTGATTCATACTTTGTGGCGCCATACTAAGTTCTAATTGTAGCAGACATCTTAGCTACTAATAATAAGCTGAGAGGAACATGACAACATCATTAATTTATTGCTATTTCATCCAAGATTCTATGAGTGATAAAAAATGAGTATTTAGCTAGAGCATAGACCTTATGTGCCGATATACCTGGCTCAGCTCCATATAGGCCATCACGTGCCCAAAAAACGTATCGTATACTGCATTGACAGTATCTGGAGCTGAATAGCATATATATTGTAGCACAATAAGTAAACGCGCGCACAAGAAGATCAAGAGGACGACCTGCAATTAGTTATTTGAGTATTAATCGCCAGTAATTAACTAAGTGAAGAAAGGTGCCTATCTAATCTGAAAGGAAATCCTAAGATACGCTGACAGTCTAACCACGTGCCACTACACCGACAGGTACTACACCACAATATGTGACATAAACTGTTATATAATTAGCGCTCTCTAACAATACTCTTCTACCTCTAGGTCTATAGTATCAGTGTAGCTTTCCTCTGAACTTTCAATGTTTAGAGTCTAAACGTTCGTGTAATAGAGTTAGCAGTATAATAGTCACGTGATCGTCTTTATTATAAAAGACTCTCGTAAAGGCAATGGCGTATAGCCTGTTATAGAAACAATTTGGTTACTTTTCTAGATGATAGTTCCTATATAAGAGAGAGTTGTAGAGTTGCGGTTAATACATGTCTAGCGTGAATAACCTCTTATCTCAGTACTTATATCTTGCGCGCTATGTGATGAGCTACGCCTAAGTAAAGACGAAGATCGAGTATATCTATCCGACTACCAAGACAACAAGACAAGCTTGTAGTCTTGTGCGACCTTTTTGGTCACAGGGATGGCGTAGGTAGTCGTACGCTCGGCTCAGTAGAGCCCGCCCCTTACACGCTATAAGTCAACCTTGCTGTAACGGGCTGAATGCCCTTTAGGTAGCTCCTCGATGGGATCTCGGGTTGTCCACAGAATCCAGGTGCTACTTAGAGCACCCGGAGTCCATACACCGTCCGAGCGGTGCTCAGACGACGCGCTCAGACGCTCGGCATAACCTTTCTCCAACAAGTAAATAAATACCACGTACATAGTAGTAGTTAGCTCACTATCAAATACAATCTCTTATATACCTCGCGATTAGTCCCTAGAGCGCAGCCCCTTACATTTTATATTTAATCCTAATTAGACGTTAAGCCTTTGGCCCACCGTCTTCTAATTACATATTAGGACGTGCGCGCAGCTCGCTCGCGCACGGAGTTGGTGCTACAAGAAATACGAAAGGCCTTCAGCACAGCGAGCAGATAGACCATTATAAGACAGTACACCTAGAGCAGAGCTTTGCAGGAAGTTCAGCCATAAGAAACAGTAGGCGAACTAGTCGCCCAAAACCTATCTAGGAAGTCCTATTATATCTTAGAAAGCCGAGCCGTAGGCGCGGCGTCGCGTAATAAACTACCTAAAGACCAGTCGAGCCTAGCGTACAGAAAGCTAGAAACGGACGTTATAGTAAGAAGTCCTATCAATCCTCTATTAGATAAGGTATAGGCCGTGCGATTACTCTCAATCAGAGACGAGATCCCACAAGCAAGACAGCAAGACGCGAGTCTTCCTAGAGACGCGACACGACACAGCCGAGCACTATTCAGAACTAGCCAGAAAAGAAGTACGGCCGAAAGCAAGCCCCACTAGTCCTCACCGACGAGGAGTAGGCCACGGTCTAACCGTGCGAGCAGGCCAAAGAGCGGCCAGAAGCCCTGCGCGTCGGCAGGCAGAGAAACGAGACGTCTAAAAACGAATCAGACAATAGAGATTAACGTTCCCAATCTAAACGTAGAGGAACTAGCGGCATATACCACCACCAAGAGCCAGACAGGAGTCTCCGACGAAGAGATCCTGCGCGAAATTACACAAATACTACGGGATAATAGATAGAAGGAAGCAGCAATTAGGCTAACAATTAAAGCAGTCGTCAAACGATCATTAGTTATAGGAGGCAAGAGTTTACCTAGAAGAGGCGAGCCTTCGAAGAGTAATTAGGATACCATAACCTAAATAATAACACAGATAATACAGCTGCTTAGCCCGATAGCGAGCCAACTAGAAGCACTCAAACGAGCTTAAGCTAAGAGTCGCTCGGAACAGTCTACTAAAATCAACACGTCTCCTCCACCACTAGCAACCAAAGAGCCTTTAGCGCGCAAGAATAAGTTCCCACACCTAGAGCCTTTTAACGGAGATAGAAATAAGTACGTAGCGTTTAAGTATAAGACTCAGGCGAAACTCCAGCACGAGTACGAAGGAACTCCGAGTATCACTCAAATCAAGTATGTGGTTAATAGGTGTACGGGCAAGGTAGCAGATATACTCTTACCCTAGGCAATACAGAACCAAAGCAAGCGCCGCATCGAAGACCTCTAGAGCTTTATAGATTAATAGTTCAATAATCCACACCAGAAGTCTAAAGCACTCGATCGCCTTTCAACTCTTAAGCAAGGCAAGCTCTCGGTTAGAGACTACTATATAGAGTTCAACCATCTTAAGATCCAATCGGGTAAGCAGTTCGGCGAAGCGGCTAAGAAGAGCCTGTTCGTGAAAGGCCTCCACACCAAACTTCAGGAAGCACTTGCTACGATTAACGAGGACCTATCGTACGAGCAGCTAGTCAACAAAGCCGTGAGGACATCTGACAACCTCTACCGAGCAGGGCTCACCCGAGCGCGCGCAACGAACTCCCAGGTAGTAGACCGCCCAGCTACAAAGGCTGTTCAGCGCGAAGCAAGCCCAGAGGCTATAGATTAGGAGCCTTCAAAGATAAATCAAGCACGAGAGTCTAAAGGCAAACTAAGACGACCCCCACCTAACTACTATCGCTGCAGAGAGCTGGGTCACATCGCGAAATACTATTAAAACGCCACCCAAATTAAGAAAGCGAGACCTACACCAATCAGCAACGGACGTAAGCCACAGAAGGAGAACGAGCAGGTATCAGACAGCGAATCAGAAAAAGAGTAGCTCTAGACCAGAGTCTCGGTCCAGAGCCTCTAAAGATAGATCGGCAAGTACGTAGCAAATAGAACCAGTTTCAGCAGAGGCATATACGCCCTCCGCCAATTACCATAGACCTTATCATAAATAACGTAGTAAACGCTGTCGCGTTTATTAACTACGGGTGCCTATGCTATGCACTGGTCGATAAGAGATTCGCTTACCACCACCATCTAGAGCGCTTTCAGATCCCCTCTCAGATAATCGAAGGAGTAAACGGCAAGCTATCAGAGATTAGCGAGGTCGCCTAATTCTCGTTTAAGATACATAGGTATGAAGAGACTACCTACGCGTACGTAATAGATCTGTCTTCTAGAGAGGACGTATACCTTAGCAGAGATTAGATAAACCACCAAGACATATCAGTAGCCCCCGCTAAGAAGAGTATTTTTATCCACTCAAAGGGCATTCAAGTAAGATCAACTAAAGATACTTCTCGAAGAGGGATTAGCCAAGTTAACGCTGCAGCATTCGCGGCCTTAGTTTATAGGCATAAGAACGCCCCAAACAGCGTTCAGATTTTTACTACATCAATTATAGATATCGATAAGGTACTACAACCTAAGAAGCCCATAGACGTATAGGCACTACTACTAGCGCAGTATCAAGAGTTCTACAAGCTCTTCAACCCAAAAGAAGCTAAGAAACTTCCACCCCATCAAGAGCTAGGGGTAGACCATAAGATTAAGCTAGAGCCAAAAAATACTCAGCCACCATAGAGACCTCTTTATAGCATATCGCGTAGAGAGCTCCTAGTTCTCTAAAAAGAACTTACATCACTACTTAAGAAGAGATTCATCTATATAAGCAGCTTACTAGCCGCAGCGCCGATACTATTTACGAAAAAGCCTAAAAAAGGGCTCCAATTATACATCAATTATCGAGCCCTAAATACAATCACTAAGAAAGACTAGTACCCACTACTACTTATCTAAGAGACACTTAATAGCTTAAGCAAGACTAGATAGTTTACAAAGTTAGATGTTATTACAGCCTTCTATAAAATCCGCGTCGCACTAAATAATAAGTAGAAGACAGCCTTCTAAACAAGATTTAGACTATTTAAGTAGCTAGTTACTCCCTTTAATATAGCGAACTCCCTAAGTACCTTCTAATAATACATCAACTAGACCTTAAGAGAACACTTAGACAACTTCTACTTAGTATATCTAGACGATATACTAATCTATACTAACAGCGATCTACGCTAGTATTAAGAGCATATCTAAAAAGTACTTAGCAAGCTGTAAGCCGCAGGGCTATAAATAGATATTAAAAAGTACGAGTTTAAAGTTAAGACGACTAAGTACCTTAGATTCATTATTAAAGCAGGCAAAGGAATAAGCATAGATCTAGCTAAGATAGCCACAATCTATAAGTAGGAGACACTAAGAATAGTAAAGAGAGTAAGATCGTTCCTAGAATTCGCGAACTTCTACTAGAAGTTTATCAAGAACTTTATATAGCTAGCCGCACCTCTTATAAAACTTATAAATAACATACTCTTCTAATAGAGGCCTAAGGAGTAATTAGCCTTTAAAAAGCTAAAGGAGATCTTTATTATAGAGCTAACGCTAGCAGCGTTCGACCTAGATTAGAAGACAGTACTTAAATACAATTCAAGTAGCTACGCGGTTAGTAGAGTACTATCGCAGTATAGTAACAACAGAGTCTTACAACTATACGCGTTCTTCTCGCGGAAGAATAACGCATATAAATATAATTACGAGATCCATAATAAAGAGTTACTTATAGTAGTATAATACCTTAAGGAATAGAACTCTAAACTGCGTTTTGTAAAGGGCTGCGCCTGAGATCTCCACTGAGGGAATCACGTGATCTTTAACC
>JAWDHC010000413.1:0-18428 GCA_036172615.1 Curvularia verruculosa
CCCATGCTCCCATGCTCTCTCTCTCTCTCTCTCTCTCTCTCTTCGCCTTCCTCCTCTCAATCCCATCACTCCCTCAGTCTCTACCCCATCGTTCCCTTACCCAAACCCCCTCATCAACCCAAGCTCCCTTATCTTACCCACTATTCGGCATTCCTTCTCTGCAGAGCTGAACAGAATCACAAAGAACCCCACCTCATATATCGCATTAGCCGAAGGGGGATGGGGGCTTGAACACCGACCAGGCCCCAATCCTTCGCTCGGTGTTTCTTACGGCCGCACACGCATGATCGGACTCACCGCGTTTGGTATATGTACTCTATATATGTGTCTGTGTGTCTGTGTGTTTTGGGGCGTTCGATGCAAGGGACCGTCACACGCGGCAGCCACGAACTCCATGCGTATAGAAGCGGTAGAAAAAAAAAGAGGTCGCGGAAGATTGTGCTGGAGGATTTCTTGCCTGACGTAGCGGTCTAAGGGCCATGGGACGTAGCAAACGGTTCGCTTGCAGGCCGTTCTTGACTGGGCTTTTCCGGGGCGTGAAAGGATTGCGGCGCATTGTATGTAATATGGTGTTCTTTGGTCTTTGAATGCTTACGGGTATTATCCGGATCCTTCCCGCTGGGTGATGTGTGTGATCGGTGAAGGG
This sequence comes from Curvularia verruculosa, assembly GCA_036172615.1. Lineage (NCBI taxonomy): Eukaryota > Fungi > Ascomycota > Dothideomycetes > Pleosporales > Pleosporaceae > Curvularia > Curvularia verruculosa. Next base: position 647 of record JAWDHC010000413.1, read on the forward strand.
ATTGGAAGGAAGGGGATAAGGCGGCACCTCGGAGAAGAACACCGACAGGGTGGGCGGGGGGCCCACGGAGGCGGTACTTCCTACTTTCCTCTTTCTCTCCGCGCATGCATGGGTAGGCACATCACGGCAGTGCATAAACACCCTTTTTGTTTCTTTTTTCATTTCCTCGGGGTTAAATTGTGGAGTATTAAACTGTTTATGGATGGGGTATGTAACGTCGTATAAATAGCCCTCCCGTCTGTCGCACACATAAGAAGGAGGTCAGGCCCCGCCTGACTTCATAGTCTCCCATTCGACATGACAACATTACTTCTTTCTTCAAGACTCCTCGTCAAGGAGTTCTTTTTTCTTTTGAAAATCAACATGGCTAACTTTTGGACCGTCATGCAAGATGGCAAACGGTGCGGGCATCTCAAGCAAAAGGACTCTTGACATTTGTTCTAGCACTGTCACGTTTCCCCGTCTCGAACGTGGTTTGGATTTGGGTATTCACGGTAATGCCTTTACCGGCAATTCCTGCCTCGGCTGCAGATAGGCTTCCGTTAGAGAAGAGTGAGTCTTCGGAACCGTTGGCGCGCCGGTGCGATTGCACGCCGCCTGTGCTGGATGTCTGGCGTGTGTTGCCTGGCGTAGTGAGTCGGTTCTCGCTGGCTTTGCGTCGCGCAGACGAGAGCTCGTAGTGTCGACCACCGTAGCTGTGCGAGCTACCTTTGATGGTGTCTGTACCAAGGATCATGGAACGTAGGGCAGGAAGGCACGTCGCTATGATGGCGATGGCGGTTTCGATCATCGAGACCGTGCACGTTAGCATGGTTTCGTTGCGCTTGGAATAGAAGGCTCGAATGCCTTTGACAGCTGTTAGCGCACATTGACACGCTGGCATGGCTCAGGATCTTACAGCTAGCGATGACAACCAGGAAACCCAGGGCAAAGATGGCGGCAACACCAATCTTGTCCTTAAGCTTCATCTGAAGCCGCGATACCATGGTAATGGGAAGAGCAATGATGATGACATCCGTGAATATGTTGACTACGATTCAAACCATCAGCCTTGCCACCGAAAGACGAAAAAGAAAAAGAAACAGAGCAAGAGTCATGGAAAGCAGGGGGTCATGATGACTTACAGAAAATAGTAATCCAGTAGTTGATCTCTGAGGCTTGTGGACTACACTGATCTGCAACAGGGTCAGCAGATCCATTCCGTAAGCAGTATATGTGGGGAAAGAGAAGGTGTTGGAGGGGAGGGGCGCACAGTTTGGTTTGTTTGACCATCGCTTATCATGTGGGTAACACTGGAACATGATATCGAAGAAGATGATGAGGTAAGTGACCGTCAGGCCTCCGAGCGCAACGTTGTAGATGGTGATGAGCCGCGATCCCGGCGCAGCAAGACTCTTGTAGAAGAAGACGAGGGCGAACTTGATGGCCCAGAGAGAGGTAACGTAGAGAGTCGATCCAGGGATGATCATCTGCATGATGCCCTTGAAATTCTCTGGTGTTATGGCGGCCATGTTACCAAGTCCTAGGTTCCACATGTGTTGCTGGATGGCCAGATCGCCAATGAGACACAACAACGACAGCACCACGAGATAATCGTCGATGAGAAACTTGCCGACCCTTCTCCATCGCGACCACAGACGCAGAGCGACAAACGGAACGGTGGCTATGGTGCATATGTACCACGACACCTACAAGACGAGATGGTTGGCGGGCAGCAAAGGGAAGAGAAGGGCATGGTTACTTACCACCTGTCCTTGTTCATTGGCCGCCATGGCAGTCAATGTCTGTGTGGGCGCACCGACCTGGACCGGTGAAGGGTTGTGATGGTCAGACAGAGCAGGTCCACAGTGTTAGGCGTCAATTGAGGGGACAAGAGTACAGCACGACGGCGGGGACGAGAGGACAGAGGGCGTTGAAGAGCGGGGACGATTGATTTGTTCTGGCATGAACCGTGTCGATCTATAAGGGTACCTGAACAAACGAAACCCCTTGAACGATGGAAGTATCAGACGAGCGCTGAGCAGGCCAGTTTTTACGACATCTAACTCGATTGCCGCAAGCGCGACGGTTTACATGTCGACGATTCGTAGGCGAAACCCATCAGGCGACCAGGACGAGCTAGTAGCCGGAATGTTATGCGGGACCTGATAATGGACTAGGAAATGCCCATGGTCAGGCATGTCGTTGAGTCGGCCCATCCTGGTTCGTGTGGCGACGGACCCGTTCGTACGAACATGGCAGTGCCACGAGCAAAGATGCCGTCATTCTTTCCCGATGGCGACGGGTTGCTAAGCAGGAGCTTGTTCGATGGCGCAGCCGAGCTGGTTACATAGTGGCAGCACTAGAGGAATTGACAGTGTCAAAGCCCGTCGGCGAGTTTGCAGGCGTGGTGGTTGTGGCAATGGGAGCGGCAAGGGAGCGTATATGGCGTGGACTAGGCGCGGGCTTTGAATGCTATTCAGGCACCTGGGCCGATCAATAACGTGGCGCGCACATGGTTGCCGACAAGCGCATGCAATTGGGTGGACTCGCTTAGCGGTGCCGGGATCTCGGAACACGAACTGCAGCCGAGGCTGGGATCCACTGCCGACCTGCATCAACGGAGATGAGAAGACTCTTCTTCCAGAACGGATCCATGGCACTATTGCCTGGCATGACTTCGGCTCTTGGGACTCGCATGCGATGTGCCCGTACCATTGGCGGTAAGAATTTCTGCTCCAACGCCCGGGGCCCGCCAAATCGGTGCCCTATATAGCCGTGTGGACGCCCAAACCAGATCTGCACCCTCCACCAAACCCTATCTCTGTCTTCTTGCGCCCTGCATCATGAAGATCCCGTGTCTACAGAGCCTTTCGCTAGTTGGCATCCTCGGGCACGCCACTGTCATCGGCGCTAACCCGTTGCCTCCTAAGCCCGCCAAGCCTCCCGTCACGGGCGGAGTAGCGCCCCTCTATGACGGGAGCGTCAAAGGTTTCACCGATTCCAATGGCAATTCGGTCTTCCTTGGAATCCCGTTTGCGGCAACAACCGGAGGTCAGAACCGGTATGTGTCTACTACCACGTGTGTTACAACTAGGCCTGGCGACTGACTTCATCCTGCAGATGGAAAGCCCCACAGGATCCCAAGAAGTTGACTAAGGGCGAGGTGCTTGATGCCTCAAAATACGGGCCAACATGCCCCCAGGCAATCACCACGACGGCGTGGTCGCAGCAAGGAGAGGATTGTCTGAACCTGAACATCTGGGTGCCATCGCCCCAAGCTCTGTCAAAACGTTCGCCTCCACCACCTCCTCCTTGTCCTTGTGGTCATGGACCTAACAAGCCTCCAGTAGATCCTGCCAAAGCAAATGCCGGCGGCCTCCCCGTCTTCGTCTACATGTACGGCGGTGCCATGGTGACAGGATCCAGCAGCAACCCCGGGCTTGTCGGTACCAACTTTGCCAACAAGGGCGTCATTTTTGTCAGCTTCAACACTCGTGAAAGCTTGTGGGCTTACCCCAACTCGGCCGAACTTGCAAACGGCAAGCAATCGCAAAACTTTGGAATTCTCGATGTTGACAAGGCCTTGCAATGGGTCCGTGACAACATTGGTCAGTTCGGTGGTAACCCTGACCACGTTGTCTTCGGAGGTCACTCATCTGGCTCTGTTCAGGTTGACCATTATCTGTGGAACCACCCCGACACTTGGCTTGCAGGTGCTGTTCAGATGGCCGCCAATGCCAAGTCTGGTCCAGCTGTGGCACCTACCAACGAAGCTCTCGACCTTGTTGCCAAAGAGGTCAACTGCCCAGTGGGTAAGGGCCAGCTTGACTGTCTCCGCAAGGTTGACATGTACGCTTTCCAAACCTCGGCTTTCAACGCCACCCTCAACACCTACTTCACCCCTGTAGTGGACGAGATCACCCGCTTCCAGAACTACGAGGCCCGCTTCGCGGCTGGCAAGTACGCGTCTCACGTCCCTCTTCTGACTGGTAACTCGGACAAGGAGGGCGCTTTGTTCGGCCTGGTTTATGGCAATGAGAACACCGACTTCAGCAAGTGGATCAACAAGTTCAATGCCGATGTTGCTCAGATCCCAGACAGCGTTCTTCTGGGTGCCTACAATGCTGCCGACTTTGAGAGTGTTTCTGCTATGAGCGGCGCCCAGTACGGCGACGCACGCTTCTTCTGCCCCGTTGACTACCTTGTTGATGTGCGCAGCCAGAAGCAGGATACCTGGATCTACCGCTTCTTTGGCGACTACACCAATCTTCTTCCTCTCCCTGTACCCGCCCCCACTCACGGTGCAGAAATTCCCTTCTTCTTTGGCGGCAACGATGCGTTTGCTGGTGCCCAGGGCGTGACTCAGGAGGAGCAGGCGCTTGCCGACTTCCAGAACGACTGGTTTGTCAACTTCATCAAGAACCCCAAGGCGGGACCTGGGTGGGCCAAGGCCAGCCCCAAGAGCGGCGCCATTGGAAAGCTCGGTGTTCCAGGAAACGAGCTTGCGATTGAGGTTGGCAACACGGCCGACTTCAACGCAAGGTGCCAGAAGGCATACAACCCATACCTGCCTGCATACCCCGTTGTTCAGAGTGTATTCGCCGGCAACTAGAGATGTCATGACCAAGTAATAATAGACTACAAAACATTCTAAGATACATAAATTCTAATGTAAAATGGCACGACAAGCACATGAAGCTTGGACGAAATACACAAAGTGCTACGTAAAAGTTGTGAATGCTTGAGTGAAATGTTGCAGGGTGTGTACCAACTGGACCCGCTTTCTTCAAGGGCTGGACTTTGACATACCCACCCAAGCCTAGAGGTCGAGGATGCATGAAGCCGCAGATGCACGACCGTTTTCTTGTTACATGCTGTGCAATAGTCGTACTACATACGAATGTACATACGCTGTACGGTAACCGACCGACGCTTGCTTGCTTCCAACCCCGCCTACATACTATACCCTACACACTACCCCACTTTTACAGCTTGAAATCCTTTAATAAGATCCGCACTTTTGCTTCAGGGATCCCACTTTCCGCCTACCTACCAAAGCATAAAAGCCGATGCTACAGTAGTCTGGATCTTTGGCTTTCTGGGGGAGGGGTAGGGGCGGTCCACTACCTGGCGTCTCGAGATGCAATGAGCTGATTCAAGAACCATGAAAGAATACTATACAACAAAGCAGAGTCTGGTGGCTGTACAATATCAACATGGCCTTGGTTCTAGAATGTGGACGGATCGGATTGAGTGGGCTCATAGATAGCGAGCCGGATACAACCACCCGCCTTGGCTTCGGCTTGTGGGGGTTTGATCTGGGGCCGAAGCGCCTTTCCCTCGCTCTCTTTTCCCCTTGCCCATGCTTCCCTGTCCACCCACCCTCCTTCCGCACCTCCACTTTCCCCCCCCCCCCCCCCTCTCCTCATGCGGCGTGGCTGATTAGCGTTTCTTGGGCTCGCCAGTGTTAGGTAATATGGGCATGTTCCCTGGGCATCGCATGTCGCGAGCCTTAATAGACATTTGCATTGGTGCGGCATTCCTGTAATATTAGGCCTGTAGGGGTGACGGAAAACCTTGTTGCAGCCACAGAGACCCTAGCCGATGGGGGACACGGTTGCTAAGAGTTTTACGTATGCAGAACATACATACGTGACTACTGTCGCGTGTGTGGCTGCGTAAAAAAGGCAGGTTTTGCGTCGTGCTTTTTTGTTCAATCCTCTCTTCTGAGATTGAAGGGTTTGTCTCCTTAGCTATTGTACGCTTTTCTTGTCTTTCTTTGTCTCCCACTCTCCCTCAGCTGTGCCAACTCTCTAGACATGTATGAAGTCGATCTTTGCATCTGCGGCCTCTAGTCCGGGCCTTTATCCCGTACACACAGTATTACTCGAGTAGCCAAGCGGCTAGATGGGCAGCTTTGCGTCGATTCTGACTGTACCTGATTCTTCGCGTGCGATGACATTGCTGGGAGAAAGGAACACGTAGGGACACAATGTGCTTGTCAAAGTCCTGTCTCATGATGCTCAAGCGGAAACACCAGTAGCGTGCAAATTGACCAGTAAGAGATGGAATTTCTGTTCAGCCGGCAAAATTGCAATTGTGCGACAAAGACTTCATCACACCCTTCACCGTCGACGACCTGTACCACCAGCGTCGCCATCGTGTCTGCTTTACTGGGCTGTGTTAGATTCCGCCACTTTGTTCGGTCAGCGAAAAGGACGTGCAACTCAGCTGTTAGTCGACTGCTAGTCTTCATTGGCGGGCGTTGGGGTTGATGCACAGCACACATACCGTTTCGGTCTAGACCTGGATCCCCCTTTTGTGGTCTGTGGGAAGACCCTGCTCTGAAAATGGTAGCACGCCTACACCTGCGGAGCCTCATCCGACCTTTTCGGGACCTTTGTACTCGACGGTTGCCTAGTTTTTCCTCACCCAGCACCCCCGCTATCCATCCCTACCGGCTATGATAGGCGACATTGGAGTTTGTTGGATGCAAACACCACGACTCGGGTCCGCCAGACGCATGGGGTGACCCACGTGGGCCTCGCGTATGCTTGTGGACGCCTTGCTCCAGCTTCTTTCCTTCTTTCGCCTGTCAGTGTCCTTTCGCACAAAAACACCATGACCACCACTGCCCATGACCGCCCACGCATCTACCAAACCCACTCGTTGCAATGCCGGACCGTGTACGATCGAATCCAGGACCATCGCCAGCTGGTCTGGCTGCTATGTGCTACGACCTCTCTCTTGACCACCAGACAGCTCCTCGTCGAAACAAATTTGCACTACCCTTTGCAACTCTATAGTTGCCAGATTGCAGCTACAGGCCTTCTCGCTTTCATCCCACATCTATGGCGGCAGAATGGCCAACACCGCAGCGATCAAGAGCAACCGAGGAGACGATCAATCCAGACCACCATGTTAACCGCAGCTTCACAATGCCTACTGGCAGTAGCAGCGCTATGCATAACCCAAGCAGTACTGCACACCTCAAACCTGCCCCTGCTTTGCATGATGACTGTGAGTTTGGTTAGTCGCGCTGTAATGCGCATTACGCTGATTTAGCCAGACAATCGCCTTCTTCGCTGAAGACTTGATATTGCTAGTCTTGGGCTACACGTCTCGCTCCACTTTTGACGCGCTGCGTCTGGGTCTGCTCCTGCTGGTCTGTGCTGGAATTCTGTTTGTGGAGTACCGGCTCATGGTACCGAGCCTGATCACATCCATCTTGGCAATGCTCTTCCTTGGTCTTGCGAGTGCACTGAAAAAGTTGAATGCGAAACATTATCTGGGCGGCGCGCCTACTAAGAGCACGGATGCAGGCTGGCTAGTTGGTGCGGGCGTCCTCATCGCAGCCTTTTGTGCAATCAGCGGCTGGCCTGACGAGCACAGAAACCCATTGGGTAGAGAAAGTTGGTTGTTACGTGCGCTGAATGCTTTCTCAACTGGAGCGGCGCTTTTGATGGGGGGTTCAGTACTGTTCCCCCTGGAGACATGCGTCAATGATGATTCATCATGTTACTACGCAGGCTCACAACGCGTGAGCAATGCCTTCACGCAACTCGCCATGACGGCCATCATTGGCTGTCTTAGTACTCTCTCGCTACGCCGCTCATACTCCAGCTGGTATCAACTATGCTTCTACTTTCTTGCAGTCCTGTGCGTCTGCGGTCATGAAGTTTACAACTCGAACTGGAGACAAGCAGGACACCCTAAAGGCTCTCACGGAAGCTACGGCATGGTCCCACACTCGCCTAGAATGCGGTCAGACGATAGCGAGGAAGCTGGAGATGCAGAGATGCGAACGAGCCGCCCAGATCCCAAACGCCATGGTTTCCGCTCATCTTTCAATAGCCTTATCTTGGTCATGCTATGGACTGCGTACTTGAGCTTCAACTTTGGACAACGCCAATACCCACGCATTGAGCCTCGACTCGATCTGAGGTATCAGCCGAATGGTCCGTTGGAGGTTGTCATTAGCATGTATAAAGAGCCTACAGAGAATGTTGCTTCGCTTATATCTAGGTTGCACAGCATGCCGGAGATGTCTCAGGCTCTTTTCACCATTTATCTCAGGGACAGTGAGGCAGACGAAGAGCGCACCATGCAAGAAACAAACTCACACAGCGTTGTCAAAATCCCAAACGTAGGACGAGAGGCCGAGACGTACCTTAACCACATTATCAACCGCTGGGACAATCTTGCGGAGCGTACCATTTTCCTGCAAGCCGATGTTCACAATCCGCGCGAGTTTTATCCATTTTTCGAGCGATATTTCCGCGCAAACCAGACTGGTTTCCTCAACTTGGGATGGGCTGGCAACGTCTGCAATAGTGACGACTGTGGAGACCGCCATGGCTGGCAGGATGAGACATTGCTGTTTCCGCAAATTCAATCACGGATCGACCAGTCCGCGCGTGAGGGTGTGTTGCTCAGTTACAAGGGCCAGTTTGTTGCTACTGCTGCGCGAATCCGCGGCATTGACAAAGCAATCTACGACGACCTCTGGAAATTGCTCGTCGACGAGCATAGTTGGGCGCATAATGAACCTTACCTCAAGGGCCGTGAAGATGAGATGAGCAAACCCTGGTTCGGATACACAATGGAGAGAATATGGAATGTCCTGTTCCAATGCTCAGACATGGACGTCGCATGGAAATGTCCTACGCTGCTGAGCGGGTGGAGGCCTGGTGGTAGCATTGCTGACTGCCAATGTTTCGATACAGTGTAGGCAGAAAGGAGCATGAGTCGCGATGCAAGTAGTGTTTTTTTGCTGTTTTTTTGTTATGATGCCCCCCCCCTTAGATCGTGAACCACGCAAACGCAAGTTTTTCTTTCCGGTTCTCAGTCTTGCACACGTTCTTGAATAATTTTAGACGGCTGTCCGCTAGAGCGGGCACAAAATAGCTAATAGACGCAAAAGCTAGAAAGAATTTTGCCGCAATTGACGACGCACACACCAGGATGCTGCCCTTCTCTTCCTTCTCTTTTCTTTTTCTTCCCGCTTTGCGACAGAAGCATATCAATGCACAGTCCAACGAGTGAAGAACCAGAGCCCGATCTGGTTTTTCCGACGTGTTTGAGAATCTGAAACGAGGAGGAATGACGGACGCAGGAGGATCTGAAGCGCCAAGCTGAAACGCGACACGCTATTCCTTCTTCGCCTGGCGGCACGGGCTCTGCGACCAATTCTTGTGGCTGGCACACAGTCAGCGGAGGCACCATCCATGAATGACTCGCCCCTATCGCACGGCAATGGCGTCGCAGATGGTCCCCTTTTCCCATCGAAACATCCTGCCGTAAACCCTGGGTGTCAGCACGAAGGAACTTTGCGGTGCCACTTTAATCCAATCCGGACGTACAGTTACGACGACGCTTGCCCGTGACATTCTCGCTCTCTCAAATCTTAACTAGCTGGGACTGACCTGCTTCCAATAGCAAATTTCTTATATAGCGCTTACTCAGGCATTCAATGCTCGCCGTTTTTCTTTCTCTAGTCCAGCCTTGCATATCCACGACACATGGCCACGATCCACCAGCGTATGAGCAACAAGCTCTCCATGTCTTCCAACAGGAGTTCGGATGGCCTCTACAAGCACCGCCAAAGCCTGCTCTACCGAGAACTGGAAATCCTCCTGGAACTCACACCTAGCACGTTCAGTTCTCCGCTCCTAGCGCTGCCAAGGGAAATCCGGGACCAGATATTCAGTTATGTACTGCCAGATACGTCAAAAAACCGGCCAGAACTGCACACATGCCTATGGAGTGCTGAAATGTCAAACGGGGAACCTTGGAGACACGACATCTTTGGCTATGGATCCTCGGTGCCCAAAGCATTACGCATTCGCCCAGAACTCCTTCTAATCAACAAGCAAATCCGAGAGGAGCTGCTGCAGACCTACTTTAGTCGCAGCAAGGTCACACTCCACGCTGAGCTGCGGAACACACGAACCAACAATGACTACTTTGAGTTTTCGCAACATATCCTTAAACTGCCCATGCTGCAGCACACGACGCATATCCGCTTCTATCTCGAATGGAACTACACGACGCTCAAGAACGGAAGCCGAGACCGGATGCTCAAAGACCAGATGCGCATGACATACAACCTACTCGCATCCATGGACAAGATTGCACAATCCCTGCAAAAAATCGAAACCATTGAACTCTCCTTCCTCTTCTTCTGGAAATACCGCAGCGGCAAAATGTACAGTCTCTCCATGCAAGATCTGTTTGACCTCGAGGGTGTCTTTAAGCGCTGTGCCGAACTCCGGTGGCTGGGTCTCCTCGGCGAAAACGACCTCCCTGGCAAAGTCAAACACTCGACATCTACATACCTTAGCCCGTCGTCTGCCATCCTCAACACGTCTCAGGCGGGCGTCGGATACAAAATGTCGACGGAGCGTAAAGGCACCGAGCAGAGCGGTGGCATGGAAATCTGCGTCAGTCGCGACCTGGAAGATGCCATGGAGGAGCGGAGGAAGAGTAGTGTGGATTTCTTTGGAAACTATGAGATTGGGGAGCCGTTGCCTCAGCCAGCGTATCGGCATGGTGCCATGATATAATACGGGTGTGGAGTGGGAGAGAGAGACAAGCACACAACCACCGGCGGATAGTCTCTCTCGCTCTCACTCTTTCTTCTTTCTTGTCTTTCTTCTTGATTGCGAAAAGTACGAATTAGCGAAACATTTATGGCGAAAAAAGTGGACGGTTTGCATATTGGGTATGGGGGGTTATAATGCATAATTTCGGCGTATGTATGTATGGCTTGGATGTAGCATATTCATTGGGCGCAATTCTTCTACTCTAGTAAATTTTATTGTCAATTGCTGTATGCAAGGTGTTCTGACACGGTGACATGTATGTCGCATACTTGGATGCGGCACAATAGTGTTTTCGACACAGTCTTGGCTGGCGACAAAAGGTATAGTGCCAAGACCGAGACTGAGCTTCCGTGTTCCGAACAACCCCCCCCCCCCCCCCCGAAAATGGATGGCCAAATCGAGTAGTTAGAACATCATCTTAATAAACTTTATCGTTTCTTATCGCTGACCGTTGAGTTGGCTCGCTAATCCTTCTATACTCGGCGTGCCTAGATCTCACACCGAGAAACAGTAAGCTCGACTGTGCTTTGAGAAGTCACTAGTCCACATACAATGTCTTGGGTAAACGGTTCTCAGTCAAATCTCCGACCTATGTAACCCGTCTCTTCGTCATGCTGAGTAGTATCCGCCTCCCCTGACAACATCTCCGAACAACCAACAACTATACCCAGTCCAGTAATGTAAAATCACTGTGCAATATACTCATCTAATACGGGTGATATCGCTCCAGCAATTGTGCCGTTCAATATGGATGTATACATACTAGCAAACCCTATCGGTATCACTTGATGGAATTTCCATCCCATTTCTGTATATAGTACTTCTCTTAAAGATATCTAGATATAGTTAAGTATTAGAGCTACTAAGCTACCTACTAAGCTACCTACTAAGATGCCTACTAAGCTGTCTACTAAGCTGTCTAGTCCAGTTCTATTAGTGATAAGACTGCTTATACTTTTTAAGTATATGCGCGTGAGCCTTAAACAAGGCAAATAACCCTGTATCCCTCTTCAGCGCCGATTACGGGCTGTACCATGTATTTTTGCTTGTGATGATGGTCTGACGTTGACACTACCACATAGTGACGCATGTTGCTCTTTGTTCTTACACGGAGCATGGACCAAGAATCCTACAGGAACCAAGAAACCAAAAAAAACACTCTGCATCCTGATGTTGAGCCATTCGTTTCACAAGTCTCTATCCCAGCCTCACTCAATAGACAACCAGCCTCGTCAGCGCCCGTGCACAATTGTACGAGGCTCAGCATTTCATGCTCAGGTTGTGTTTTCAAGACACGGACTGCACAACAAAAGCAGCTCTGTGATCTAGGAAATATGCAAAAGTTGACATACATGGATTCGTTCTCCGCCTCTCGTGCATCTTTCGCAGTGTGGTGACATGGCTTTTGAATTCTTACACACATCTACCAAATTTAAACGCTAGGCTAACAATAGTTAGTCTCCTGTATAGCTGAGTTCACCGGACTCAACCAGGGTCTGAATCAAAGGCATTGTGTCTAGATTCAGACCAATAGCGGCCCCAGTCGAGTGGGCTGTCGAACAATTACGGTGTACCCCTACGGTGCTACATTTGTCAGCCTGTATTAGACTAGTTAGGAGACTTTTTTAGAATTGTTTGCAATCACAGTCAGGCCAACATAACCGTTACTCGCAAGATAGACGGATATAGGGCTTCTACTCTCTATTCCGTATGGCTAACTCCGTCGGGCTCGCAACGCTACCAACCACCGACTGCCAATATGGTGTTGTGGGTCACAGGAGCTAAGAGGTTTGGAGCCATGTCCTCGGCCGAGGTCATCGGTAGGTTTTTGCTGGGCGTCATAGCGGGGAACCAGAGGGCAACGTCACGGTATCTTCTTACTTGACGAAAAATCCACCGATACAAATACCTTGACTGAAGGAAAATCAAATGCTCTCGACAGTACTGTGGGAATCGGAATAAAACTGTGGTCGACGGAGTAGCCGCGGTAACGGAGAACATGTAGGTGGTATGTGTGGAGTAGAGGCGCCATTTCGGTTAAACTCATGCCGTAGCGAGCAGTTTGTTCTCCGCTTTTACTGTATGCGTGAATAGAACTAGCACAGTGGAGCCGTCTCCATCCAAGGACGATTTACGGGGTCAACGTTATGGGGGGGGTGTCGAGTTGCGGAGTTGGGCAAGCTCCCTAGTCATACGAACCTAGAATGCCATTCGTGCTTTGCTCCCCATATGCATATGTAGGTGCTTTATGTACGCAGTTGCACTGCATATACTCATCTCATAGCAGTATAGATGAACGCCTTACGCCCTATGGCGTAGGGCCCGGAGGTAACGGTTAATCCCATGCGTATCAAGCCACCAGAGATGCGGGCATGGAGATAGTCGCACACCACGGTACAATCTGCTGCTAGTCGCGATCTAGCCGCATCTATGATTCCTTATTTTAATCAAGCATGCCGCCGTATGTGACCTCACTGTTGCAGTAGCTACTGCTGCCCTTGCTACGTCGTGTTTGAGTCAATCCCCCTGTTTTATTCCCGGGGTCCAGATACAAACAAACGACAGTCTCCCACACACCTGGTTCTTTCAACTGCAACTGCCTGTGTGACTCTTTTCAACTCCGTATCTCGGAGTAACGAGCTACCCGGACTTCTCTGGGCGCTGCATGGTAGTTACTCGGCCGTTCTCGAGACCTCCTCTCTTCGTCACACGCCGGCACCATGACGCGATTAGAACCACCAGGGCTATACCGCCACCCCACAAAGAGCGAGATTATCGAACAAGCAGCAGCAGAGGGCCACGATGCAGACATTCCAAGTAATCTTGGTTCCATACACCAAGTACCGAGTCGCTCCTCAGCACGCTCACCATGGAAGGACGGCAAGAGAGATGACTACATTGCCGAAGACAAGGACGTGGAAAAGGGCAACAGGTCCAGCCTCGCATCCAGTGCCGACGAACTGGACGAAGAGCCAGAACACGACCCCGATATTGTAGACTTTGACGGCCCGGACGATCCAGAAAACCCCATGAATTGGAAAGCGTCCAAGAAATGGGGCATGGTCGCTCTCTTATCAGCAATCACCTTCCTCACGCCTCTTGCCAGCTCGCAATTCGCTCCCGGCGTCCCAGAAGTCATGCGCGATTTTCACTCGACGAGCGAACTGCTCGAGGGCTTCATGGTGTCCGTCTATGTCCTTGGCTTTGCGTTTGGGCCGCTGATTATTGCGCCACTGTCTGAAATGTATGGACGACTGCCGTTGTACCACAGTTGTAATTTTTTGTTCGTCATCTTTACCATAGCGGCAGGCCTGGCGACCAACATGGCCCAGTTTGTCGTGTTTAGGTTCTTCATGGGATGCTTTGGAGGGGCGCCCATGGTGCTTGGAGGGGGAACGATTGCGGATCTGATTCCTAGGGAGCAAAGAGGTACGGCGATGGCGGTGTGGATGATGGGTCCCAGTGAGTAAATGCATCATCTTTGACGAAGAAAAAGTTACCGGGCTGATATTGTTTGCTATAGCTATTGGACCTTGCGTCGGACCCATTATTGGAGGCTTCTTGACAGTTGCAAAAGGGTGGAGATGGAACTTTTGGTTTGTAGCGATAGTCGTACGTTTCGATTGCTCATTCCCACAGTGTTCTCGCTAATTCATCTTCCAGGCCGGCGCATTCTTCATCATGTCGCTTATCCTCATGTCGGAAACATCGGCTATTGTCATCCTCCAGCGCAAAGTCAACCGTCTCAAAGCCTCCACTGGCAACACCAAACTCCGCTCTAAACTCGACACGGGACTAACACCCCGACAACTCTTCAAGTATACCATCGTTCGCCCAGCAAAAATGCTGTTTCGCTCTACAATCTGCTTCGCCATCTCACTCTACATTGCGGTCACGTATTCCTATCTTTACATTCTCTTCACGACTTTTACCGCTGTATTCACACAGCAATATGGCTGGAAGGGCGGAATAGCTGGGCTTTCCTTCCTGGGTCTGGGAGTCGGCTCCCTCATCGGACAATTACTCTACATCCGTTGGGGCAACATGATCGTCAACAAGCACATTTCCCGCGGAGATTTTCGCCCTGAGCACCGTCTATACACCATGTGCGTTGGTGGTGTTTTCATCCCAGCTGGTTTGTTCATTTATGGCTGGAGCGTACAATACCAGACGCACTTCATGGTCCCGATGTTTGCAACTGGCTTGATTGGATTTGGCTTGCTAATGACATTTATGCCGGCGACCACATACCTCGTTGATGTGTTTACCATCCATGCTGCGAGTGCCATGGCTGCGAGCACCGTGCTCAGGAGTTTGGCTGCGGCATTCATCCCGCTGAGCAGTCAGACAATGTATGCGCAGATGGGGTATGGATGGGGAAATACCATGTTGGGGTTTGTAGCGACGTTGTTGATTCCGATTCCGTTTTTGTTCATTAAATATGGCGACCGGATTAGAGCCAGGAGCACAGTAAGGCTGTGAGTTTCAAGCGAGAGCGAAAAAAGTCGCTTTTCGTAAAAGTTTAGTTGCACGGCATGAATAGATTTGTGGCATCATCTGAGCGGCGTCTTTTTTGCTAAGCGCAGTTCGCAACGGTACAATCTTGGGTCGGCGTAGTTTATTTGCTGGGCAAACAGGCTGGTACCTTAAAAATCAATGGCAAGTCACAATAGCAATTGTTTTGGCAACTAGCGTGATGAGGGTGATGGCAGCGCAACAACTAGCAAATATGCTAGCAGTTATGATTGCTGACAAAAAAACAGCTACAATCGCAATGTGCCACGAGTCGGAACCAGGATCATAGCAACTCGCACATGGTCCTGCAGGACTACAACCAGCTCAATACATATGTCGACATTCATGCCCTCTTCACTTCTGTTTCCACACTGCAGGAACGTTATATACTCATTTTTAACAAGATTCCTATATATCAGCACCCATCGTTGCCATGAACCCCTATTTTCAATCACTCACTCTCTGGAGCGGGACAGTAACTGCCTAGGTTCATGACCGGATCTCATTTTTATGAGGGGTGGTTTGAGCATAGAAAGAACACAGTCTCCTGGTTCTAATACAAAACTGCCATTGAACCTTTCTATCTACTTTGCAACCTTTTTTCTTCGATATACGAGACCTTGTGCGTACGGCCAACGGAAAGGTTCACGCCGCTCATGAACAAAAACATCCTGGAGCGGGAACAACACTTTCGTCAGATGAGACTGAATGGTAGCAACCCCTATCGAACGGCGCTCTATAGCAGACTAGGCAAGTTTCTGAAGTTATGTACCGTAGCTCTCTTTGCTGATGCTGACCATGTCAGCGTCCAGGATTATGGACAGGCTGTTCATACCAGCTTCGACGATAGGAACAACACATTTGACGACGGTAACAGCCGAAGGGCATGGAGATACGAACAATAGTCTTTCGAATTTGAATGCATCCGAACAGGACAGAATTGAGTCTTGGATATTTCTTAAAGGCGAGTACCCACCGACCTATGTTTTGAGAAAGACGAAACACCTTATCTGGAAACGTCGCATCATTCGAAGCCAGGCAACTCCTCACGACGTCAACACATGCAGCTTTACATGGCCATGGCCAAACCATCCGGTATTCCCAATCTCCTCTACCATGTTCAGGTCCACGAGGGCGTTCACTTCCACAAACACCGAGCCGTCACTCACAGACGTGGAATTTCTAGAAGGATTGAGAGGCGCGTAATACTCAGCTATATACCTGTACTCTCGTCACGATGTTGCCACAAAGGCTACCACTGAGCGCATGGCGCGCACATCATCATCGATGACCAGAAAAAATTATGCATGCGAAACCACATAGATTTTGTTTTCTCTTAACTTTTGTACTAGGATATGCTCAGGACTGGGTCGGAACGGTCGACCAAGAAGACGTGCTACGAGCATGTATTCCAGATTCGCCTGACAAGGCCATGGTTTCCACATAAACGACATAGCGAATTTCTAGGCTCCCGTTGGTCTCAAGAAACCTTTTCAGTTTGGCCATGTCGAACTCAACTGCGACGTTGGCTCATACAATACTTCCATTAGTGCGAAGGATGGAAAAGCTTCACGCAATAGCGATGACGAGATGGCATTTCACGTTATATATCACGCGTTCGAAACCACATTTCAAGAATGATGGAAGAATTGGGGGCAAAGAGGAGGAACAAGGCTTGCAGCAGCCTTCTTACCTATTGTTTCCTATGCTCAAGAACGATTGAGTATAGATGTAGAGAGGAAGAAGACGACTGGCACACGCGCGTGCTGCATTTGTTGTTTGCGCGCTCACGATTCACCAGTCACCAGTCACCAGTCACTGCTCACCCGCAATTTACGGCAACTTACCTCTACTTACTCCCTACTCCTTGACTCAACTCGTCCCTATACGTACTCACACTGACATCTTCATCGTCTACACAACGGCGCCACGAAAGCTGCCAAATCCAAACTTCAACTATAGTAACACGCAGATAACAAAAAGGCCTTCTTCAATAGCTTCCAACAACTAAGAAGGCTACATACTTGGGGAAGAGCAGACGAGATTCTGCATCAACGTTTGCACACGCATTCTTTTATCTCCACGAAGAATCAGACAGCCACATGCCCCAGTAATATCAGTCATGCATGCGATGGCAACACGGTCGTCGCCAGCGCGCATTTCACCGCACCCGTCACTCATACATCTTCCATTCCTGTGAGCATCAAAGCCATCACATGTAAGTACCAAGGCCGCAAGTGGGGTACGATGGGTGACCCGCATAGAGTCTCCCAACACGATGCCTCCTCTACCGTCCCACACTTGCCGTTCAATTCTGCTGATCAAAAGTTTATGTTCACCACATCAGCTTTTGAGCGCTTTGTCTGCAACCCACCATTACAGTGACTGAGGCAGGGGCTCGCCTCGCACATATTTGGGCACGCTTCATCATCAAACGGGATTTCACATCCAAGCGCGTGATTGATCCCAAGGGCACTGTACGCCAAATCGGTCAATGCATGCCAAAGTCGCATCGCTACAACACACGGTGGTCAGAGGAGATTGTGCATCAAGCCACGCAACTACAAATAACTTGGTCAACGTTACTTTTGCCAATCTACAGGACGTGCCTTGTGCAAAAAAAAATCAAAAACATACGACAGCGGGGATTCGCCAGTGGTCACCCACCTGACTACTAATCC